>JARJEI010000091.1:0-173980 GCA_029955415.1 Lottia scabra
GTGGTTTGTTTTGCGCAAACGTGCAAATAAAATGTCTGGTGGAACATCCAAGAAAACGGATTTTGACAGGCGATTAATCTGTGTCATATTGTCATAAAAACAAGGTGTGCCACCTCCTACCGAGAGTAAAAACCAATCTTTTTCTTCTAAAAATTTCAGTAAAACCTCGTGTTCTTTTAACCTAAAGTAATCCATGCCTTTTTGAGCAATCAGGGAATGAATTTTGATGCCTTCTATCGCCTCGATATAATGGTCCAAATCATAAAAAGGCATATCAAATTGATCGGCGTATTGTTTTCCAAACGTTGTTTTCCCAGAACCGGGCATACCAATGATGGTGATTTTGCTGTCAATCATACTTTTCCAAAAAATCTGCTGCATTTGGTGTTGAGCGGTAATGCCATTTTCCTACCACTTTGCCATTTTTGAAAGCAATGATGCCGGGGTCAGATCTAATCATGGTTTTTAACAGGGTTTGATCACCAAAAGCAATTGGCAGGTCAAACGCTGTTCTTTTTTGTAGACGCTCGATATCGGTTTCTGACGCAGATGTTGCGATTCTCCAATTAATATGTTGATTTTTTGTTTGCTGAATCAAAGATTTAATCCGAGAAAAGTCAAATTCATCAAGGGATTTGGTGTCTTTTAGGATTAACAATGCTTGTTTTTTTGCGAGTATTTTGTCAGTCAAATCTTCTTCTTTGGACCAAATAGAAAAGTCGGTTATTTTGGGCTGGGCTTCGGGATTTTTTAATAGTATCGTGTCTATTTTATACCCTGGTGCGCTAGGATATTGCTCGAAAACATAGGGTTTTCCGTCTTTTGTCAAATGGTACTCGTAGATATAGTCGGCAGAGGGCTTCATGGCTTTTGGGATGTCCGCACCCACTTTATAAGCCCGAAAATCAATAAATGGCAAATATGCAACTGCACCGATGGCAATAGTAGTCGAAATTGACACTGCCGCAATCATATAAATCATCGCCAGAGGCGTGCTATGTTTGTTCCAAAGTTGCCGAAAATTGTAAAGCCCGATAATGAGTACACCCAAGACAATATCTTTTGAAAAGCTCTCCCAAGGCGTTAATTTGATGGCATCGCCAAAGCACCCACAGTCGGTCACTTTGCCAGTAATAGCGGAATAACCAGTTAACAAAGTGAAAAAAACAATAATACCCGCCAAAGCATTGACCGTCCATTTCATTTTGTATTCTAAAAGCAAAGCAACACCCAGCACCACCTCTATCACGCATAAAAATATCGCCAACGGCAATGCAATAGGTACGAGGTATTCAAAAAGTGCACTGAAATCTTTAGAAAAAATATCAAAGTATTCCTCTAGTTTAATCTCGGTGCCGACGGGGTCGTTTATTTTGATGAGACCAGAGAAAATGAACAATCCACCAACAATCCATTTTATGATTTTGTACAGAATTGTCATGGTTGAGTGGGTGAATTTAATTGTATCAAACAGAAAATAGCATAGTTCATGATATCTTGATAATTGGATTTGACTCCTTCAGAGATGATGGTTTTACCTTTGTTATCTTCTATTTGTTTGATTCGTAGTAATTTCATTAAAATGATGTCTGTCATAGAACTCACACGCATTTTTCTCCAAGCTTCGTCATAATCGTGATTTTTTTTTATGACTAATTTTTTGGTTTCTTGAACGGCTTTTTCGTAATAAGGTTCGATATTTTGGAGAGACAAATCAATATTGGTTTTGTCAAATACCTCACATTGTATCTGTGCCATGATGCAATAATTGATGATTGCGATAAACTCTTCTGCCTGCCCCTCTGGTATTTCTTGCTTGGTTTTTTCTTGTAGGGAGCGAATGCGGGATGCTTTGATAAATATTTGGTCGGTCAAGGAAGACAAACGTAAAATTTTCCATGAAAGACCATAGTCTTTTGTTTTTTTCGTGAAAACATCTTTGCAAGAAGTCACAATATCTTTGTATTGAGATTCTGTTTGACTGGACAATTTTGATTAATTTTAAGGCTTAAAATAAATTTTCAACGTTGAAAGATACAGTTTTTTCAAAACATTTGACATTAAATTTTGGCCAGAAAGGTCTTCTTGATTTTTCAACGCCCAAAATTATGGGTGTTGTTAATATAACGCCCGATTCGTTTTATGAAAAAAGTCGAGTGTGGGATATTCCCAAAGTTTTGGGAAAAGTGGGTGAAATGGTCGCACAGGGTGTTGATATTGTGGATTTGGGTGCGATGAGTTCGAGACCAAACGCAGAGATTATCTCAGAAAAAGAGGAATGGGAAAGGTTAGAAAATCCCCTAAAAGCTATCGTGGAGGCTTATCCCCAGACATTGATTTCGGTTGATACTTTTCGGCAATGTATCGCCGAAAAATGTATAGATATAGGCGCAGATATCATCAATGATATATCGGGAGGTGCAGACGACGCTGATATGATTGATTGGATCGCAACCCGTCGAGTCCCCTATATATTGATGCACAAAAAAGGCACTCCTCAGACAATGGATGATTTGACCAATTATGATGATCTGCTCGTAGAGGTGATGGATTTTTTTAGAGAAAAGGTAAAAGTGCTTCAACAAAATATGTTTCATGACGTTATTTTAGATATTGGCCTTGGTTTTGCAAAAACAACGCTCCAAAATTATCAACTCATAAAAAATTTGAGTTATTTTGAATATTTGGGATATCCGTTACTTGTGGGCCTCTCACGAAAAAGAATGATTCGACAACTTATCAATTGCGAGACAAAAGATGCGTTGAATGGTACAACGGCGGCGCATGTTTTGGCATTGGTACATGGTGCCAATTGCCTGCGGGTGCATGATGTAAAAGCCGCAAAAGAAGCGGTTACAATTTATAATTATTATAGACAAGCTTGATTTATTTATTTCATATAGGGTTTTTAGAGATTGGCTTGGCCGATATTATAGATATTTTCTTGGTGTCTATTTTGATTTATCAAATATACAAGTTGATGAAAGGCAGCGTGGCATTGTCGATTTTCATTGGCTTTATGGCGATATATTTGATTTATATATTGTTGAGTGCCATAGGGCTTAGTCTGGTGACGACCATATTGGGTCAATTCATGGAAGTCGGGATTTTGGCATTGATTATTTTGTTTCAGCAAGAAATCAGAAAATTTCTTTTGTATATTGGCCAGACGACGGGCATTGATCCGTCTATATTTCGATCGATTTATAACTTTTTTGTAAGGGCAAAAAGCCTTCAAGAACAAGATCCCGAGCTTGACGTACGGGCGATTGTAGAGGCGGTCAAATCGATGTCCAGCACTTCTACAGGCGCATTGATCGTTATTTCGAAAAACTCTTCTTTAAAATATTATGCTGAATCGGGCGATATTATCAATGCTGCGGTTAATAAGCGTTTGATACTGTCTGTTTTTAACAAATATGGCCCGCTTCATGACGGCGCAATGATTATCTACAAAGGCTATATTACTGCCGCGAGGTGTGTATTGCCACTATCCCCTCGGACGGATTTGCCGGCTAGTTTTGGGACACGCCACCGTGCGGCGATTGGCATGTCAGATTTGACTGACGCGCTGATTATTGTCGTGTCCGAAGAGACTGGGCAGATTACATTGGTACAACGCAGCCAAACAGACAAAAATGTCAATTCGACAGAGGTACGCAAACGTATCAATGAGTATCTCAAGTACAAAGAACCGCCTGTTGCAACACAAGAAGAGTCCATGTCAAATCCATCAGAGCAAGTGCCTAATCCTAATCCACAAAAAATTGTGAAATGAAAAAATTGATGAAAAAACTATATGCATATTATGCACTTTGTATTTTTGCGTTTGCATTTGCGATGGGATATCCTTTTTTTGAACTTTGTATTTTGTTCAAAGATCGGGGTCATTTTACAGCCTTGATTAACAGAATTTTGTCGCGGTTTTCTTATTTTGTTTGGGGGCAGAAGCCGAAAATCACTTACGACGAATCACTTCCGCCAGGTCCAGTTGTTTTTTCAGCTAATCATTTTTCATATATCGACATTCCGATGCTGGCACATTCTAAAAAGCCGATTAAATTTGTGGGAAAAGTTGAACTTGCTAAAATCCCTTTGTTTGGAAGGATGTTTTCAAATTTACATATCACGATAGATCGACGAAGTGCTCAAAACTCCTATAAAGCCTATCAAAAATGTAAACAGGCAATTGAAGATGGTTTAAGTGTTTCGCTTTTTCCAGAAGGGGGTATCCGATCCAAAAATTTGCCTCAAATGGCCCCTCTCAAAGATGGTCCGTTCAAGCTTGCAATAGAAACGCAACGACCGCTAGTACCAGTAACCATCGCATATACATGGAAAACCATGCCTAGTGGTCCTGTGTTCGTTTTTCTGCATCATCGGCAGGCTATTCATTTTCACAAACCATTATCAGTAGAAGGCAAAACATTGGCCGATGTGGAAGATATGAAGGCGGAATATCAAAAAATTGTTCAAACAAAACTTAACGAATTTAATCCTAATGGAAATCAATAAAGAGAATCTGCAAAAATTAGCCCATTTGGCTCGACTCAAAATATCGGATTCGGAGGAAAAACAGCTTCTCGAGCGCCTCAACAAAGTCGTCGCTTGGGCGGACAAGCTAAAAGAAATGGATGTAGAAGGTATAGAGCCACTGCGTGTAATGTCTTTTGAGAAAAATATTGTTCGGCAGGATATTGCTGATAATATGCTGAAAACAGAAGACGCCGTCAAAGTCGCTCCAAAGGTGCACAATAATCATTTTATTGTTCCAAAAGTGATTGAATAAGCATGTATAACTTTTCTTTTTGGAAAGACTGGCATTTTTCTCAACGTGTATTGTTTTTCTGTATTGTATTGTTTGTTTTGGGATTTGGCTTGGATGCGATCGTGAGACATTATTTTTTTAGTGATGATTTGATTACCTGGGGGAGTCAAGATACTTTGGAAGAGGTTTTTGCAAGACCAGAAGTTTATGATGTGCAGGGTTTTACTTTCAAAGAGCGTTTTGCAAGCCATGTGCCTCAGTCGTGGTTTGTGGGCAATCAACGGGTTGATTATATTGTTCCAGCTTATATTTATCTAGTAGTACAGGTGGTCAGTATATTGCTGCTTTTGACGGCAATTCAAAATTGGAAAACCATTCAATATTATGCCGCTCAGTTGGCTGTGATGGGTTGGCTGTGGTCAATGGAAGGCGATATTTTGCTATTATTTACCTCTACAAAAAACTGGTTTTTGATCATTGCAGTTATTTTGCTTTTAGGGACCAATTATGCTTTTAAGTATTGGTCATCGGGGACGTCTTTTTGGGGGCGATTTGTTGTGTATATTGTCATGACTGTGATACTGGGACTTGTTGTATGGCATTTTGCTCATTGCACAATACCATTTTATCGATTGTCAGTTGGTGGGTTCAAAGCCAGTTTGGGCTTGTCTATTTTATTTTTGCTGTTGATATTGGATGCCATTCCCTTGCAGATTATTTATTTGGTTCAAAGTATGAAGCAATTTATGTTGGCGATGTCACTTTATATTTTGATGCTTGCTGTGTCGATTACAGCAGCGTGGGGACGGTTGCCAGTGTCGGTACTCTATATTGATGCGTTTATAGTCATTTTTGTGTCGTTTTCTTTGGGGATGTGGAGTTTTGGAGAGCGGATGCGGGCTGTTGGGTTATATATGGGGTCGAGTTTTGAAACGATTATGGCCTATTTGGCATTGAGTGGCCTCTTTTTTGGCACTTTTTGGTTTGCGATTCATACAGGAAATGATCCTATTTTTGACCTTTTTTCTCATATTGGATTGTATACGACGGTTGGTTTTGCGATTGCTTTTGTGGGTTATGTGATGTTTAATTTTTATTCTTTATTAGCCAACCGTATTGCTATTTGGAAAGTGATATACAAGCCTATGATCATTCCATACGCTACGATTATTTTGATATCGTTGGTGATATTGATTGCGTTGGAGGCGTATCAAGGTCGGCGTGATATCGGTCGAGTTGCGGCGGGGTATTTTAATGCCAGAGGCGATATGTATATGAAAACAAAAGAGACTATTTTGTCAGACGATGCATTTAGACGGTCTATCTATCTTGGGTATGATAACCAACATGCTTTTTATGCGCTTGGTGCGATCAAAAGTGCGAAAGGCGAGTACGGAAAAGCCATTTCCTATTATAAAAAATCCATATATCGAGCGCCGTCTCCACAGGCGTATGTCAATCTGGCAAAGTGTACGGCTATCGTTGAGACGGATTCGCGGGCGTCTAATATATTGATCGAAGGACTCAAAACATTTGGCAACAGTCCACAGATTAAAAACAACTTGGGGCTTTATTATCGGTCTTTACACTTGATGGATAGCAGTGCGTATTTTTTATTGTCGGCAAAATTTAATGACACAGAGAGTCGGCGTGCGCAGTTTTATAATTATGTCATCACCGCCATCCAAAATAGGCAAAATGTGTTGACGGATGATGATTGGTCGGTTTTTATAAATGAGGTTAAAACCGACCAACCCAAAATCATATTTAACAATGCTTTTGGTGCTCCGAGCGTCCAGTTTCCAGACAATTTTGGAGATTATATCGATGGGTTGAAACCCTACGAACTGTCTAATATCATCAACTATTGCCGTTTGAACGACGTTGTGTTGACCAAAGACATTGAGCGTGTGTTGGACAATTTGTCATTGGACAATGCCGACTTTTTAGGTGTGATAAAACCGTATGCTTTTTGGGCTTTTCGTCAGAAAAAATACCAGAAAGCGTTTGAGCTAATGGAAAAAATCAACCGCTATTTTACAGAAAATCAATCGCATGCAAAAGAAATTATGGGCACTTGGGCTTTGTTTTTGCAAGCACCACGATTGGCACAATATTATTTTGACCAAATCCGCCAATATACTAAAAACGAGGTGCGGGTCAAAAAGCTATTGGCAGCAAAATTATCAGGCGACATGGTACGTTATCGCCAGTTGCAAACCGCCTATCAGGGTGTCAAAGAATTTGAAAAAGACGGTGCGCTCTGGGCAAAACTTCAATCTGTTGACAATATCGTGGATGCGATGCAAGAGGGCGATTTGTCCGATCAATTTGCAGACAAAAACGATTTAGATGCCTTTCATGTCAAGGCTATTTTGACGAGGGCCAAGGCTTTTGTGGCAAAAGAAAACCCCGAGAAAGCCTATCAATTATTGGTCGAAGCATTGAAACACAATCCCTATAATTTGAAACTGAACATGGCGTATTGCAAAATTGCCGCTCAACTTGGTTATTGGGATTTTATAGAGTCCGAAATCCCCAATTTGACAAAATTGATGGGCAAAAAAGACTTTGATACTTTTTATAAAGCACTCGAACAAGAGTTTGGTGGTTTTTGATTTTCTGTAGAGACTATCTTTGGTTTTATATCTAAGATGAGTAGATTAGGATTGTGCATTCTTAATTTCTTCTTTCAGGGGAGGGTGTACTTCATACAAGAATGATTATGAAAACAAAAGCGAAATCAATAAATCAGGATCGACTTATACGGATATTTAAAGATATCAAACAATTTAAAAGTGATGAAACGCGTTTTTTGCTTTTTGATAGGTGCGGGGGCTTCTAGCAGTTCTGGCATAAAAAACGGGTTGGGAACTTTCAAAAGAGTGGTATGAAGAGTTAAAGGAGGATTTAAGTGAAAATCAATTACAAGATTGGAAAGATAGTGTTGAGGGCTTTGATGAAGAACAGATAGGCAATTCTTATTCTGATATTTATAAAAAAAGACATGAAGCTTTGCCTCAAGTTGGATATGCAGCACTTGAAAAAATGATGGAAAATGCTGAACCCAGCATTGGATATGTCAGCCTCTCGCAAATCCTTGCAGAGGAAAAGCACAATTTTGTCATTACAACCAACTTCGATTATCTAATAGAAGACTCTGTCAGAATGTATACGGATAAAAAAACCTTTTTCGGCAGGTCATGAAACACTCGCTACGTTCATATCATTGGAAACACAAAGACCTACCATTATTAAGGTGCATAGAGATTTATTTTTGCACCCAATCAATGATGATCAAACTAAAACCCTTAAAGAAGAGTGGGAGCAAGCATTAACACCACTATTAAAGCGCTTTCATCTACTTGTGGTGGGATATGGTGGCAATGATGGTAGCCTTATGGATTATTTGGGTAGTATACCACCAGATAGTAGAAAAGCAATCTATTGGTGTACAAGAGATGAGACTAAACTAAATGATAAAATCAATGAAGTATTAAACAAAAAAGATTTTACCATTAACATTAAAGGTTTTGATGAGTTAATGTACGCATTATATAATGCATTGGAGTATGAAATTTTTGAAGGCTCAGATATTGCAGAGAAACATCCCTTTGTTGTAGATGCAAAAAATAGAATACAAGGACTGAATGAAAAACTATTAGCTCTATTAGATAGCCAGAAAGAACACAAAGAGCTCTCTCCTATAAGTGAAGAAAAAGAAATATCTCCTAAAATCATACAATATCTCCTTGATGTACAATTCGAAGAGAACAATGACAAAAAAGAAGCGATCTATCAAAAAGCAATGTCCCAATACCCAAACAGCAATATTCTTTTGCGAGAGTATGGGTCATTTCTTTTTGATATCGGAGAGTATGATAAAGCAGACAAATATTATCAAAAAGCCATCAAGATAAAACCTGATAATCATGACGCCTTTAACAACTGGGGAATTGCTTTAAGAAAGTTTGCAGATGTTAAGGATGGAGCAGAAAAAGACGCCTTATACCAGCAATGTTTTGACAAGTATGAACAAGCCATCAAGATAAAACCTGATTATCATGACGCCTTGTACAACTGGGGATTTGCTTTAGGAAATTTGGCAAAGGTTAAGGATGGAGCAGAAAAAGACGCCTTATACCAGCGATCCTTTGAAAAATATGAACAAGCCATCAAGATAAAACCTGATGATCATGACGCTTGGTACAACTGGGGAACTGCTTTAGGACATTTGGCAGATGTGAAGGATGGAGCAGACAAGGAAACGCTATACCAGCAATGCTTTGATAAGTATGAAAAAGCAATCAAGATAAAACCTGATAAGCATGACGCTTGGTACAACTGGGGAATTGATTTAAGAAATTTGGCAGAGGTGAAGGATGGAGCAGAAAAAGACGCCTTATACCAGCAAGCCTTTGACAAGTATGAAAAAGTAATCAAGATAAAACCTGATGATCATGAAGCTTGGTATAACTGGGGAGTTGCTTTAGGGCTCTTGGCAAAGGTGAAGGATGGAGCAGAAAAAGATGCCTTATACCGACAAGCCTTTGACAAGTATGAACAAGCCATCAAGATAAAACCTGATAATCATTACGCTTGGTACAACTGGGGAATTGCTTTAGAAAAGTTGGCAGAGGTGAAGGATGGAGCAGAAAAAGACGCCTTATACCAGCAATGTTTTGACAAGTATGAAAAAGCAATCAAGATAAAACCTGATAATCATTACGCTTGGTACAACTGGGGAATTGCTTTAGAGAAGTTGGCAGAGGTGAAGGATGGCGCAGAAAAAGACGCCTTATACCAACAAGCGATTGACAAGTATGAACAAGCCATCAAGATAAAACCTGATGATCATGACACCTTTAACAACTGGGGAACTGCTTTAGGATATTTGGCAGAGGTGAAGGATGGAGCAGAAAAAGAAACGTTATACCAGCAAGCGATTGAGAAGTGTGAACAAGCCATCAAGTATGGAGCATCTTCATACAACCTTTCCTGTCTTTATGCTCTAAAAGGAGAGAAAGAAAAGGCGCTGTATTATTTGGAGATGAGTCTTTCGAACAATGAGATAGAGGTTAATTTTGTTGAAAAGGATGATGATGATTGGAAAGACTATCGCACTGACAAAGAATTTATTCGGTTGTTAGATAAATATAGAAAAATGTAAACATGACCTTTGTTTCGCTATGCTGCACAATCCACCGTAGCGGCAGCAGACCCATGACAAGGGGATATGTCCGTTTTAAAAACGACGAACCTCTTTATTGACGATTTCTAAGTGCTTTCCATTCTGTGTCAGCAAATAAATACCAGCATTACGGGCTTGGTCAATCAAGTCATCATAGGTTACGGTTGTTGCTAGACCCAAATACAAATCATGATTGCGGTACTTGGCGTAATTCTCACGGAATGTCTTGGCTTTTTTGTCAATGAGGTTCTGAATATCTTTAGGATGGGCTTTGTATTTGACCTCAATAATGGCAGACGCCGTGCCATTAAACATTAAAATATCATATTCAGTACGTCCTCTTCCATCACGGATATTGCGTTCAACGACATTATATGTGATATCTCCTAAAACAGGTTGGTCTTGCAAACTACGGAAAAACAATTCCTCGGCACTGTCCCCCATATTCACACCGATATTACCTAATTGTTGTCTGACACGATCTAGATTACTGTCAAGCCTGTCCCAGTCTTCTTTTTGTTTAGCTTCAAATTCTGCACGGTTTTTTTCCCGTTCTTTTTGAGCCTCGGCAAGTTCTTTTTTATGTTTAGCCCAGTCTTTTGCGGTTTGTGCTAGTATTTGTTCGATTCTATCTAACCTATCCATACTATCAAATATAACGAAATATTTTGAATATAATAGAGAGGGTAGGGGCAGACCCGCGTGTCTGTCCCGATATATTGGGCGAACACACGGGTTCGCCCCTACGATACCATGCCCCTCAATAATATTAACACAATCCCCTCTTTATTCTCGGACTTTTGTATTATGTTTGTTACTCATATAAATTAAATCACTCAAAAATAAACAATGATGAAGAACAAACTAAATACCCAAATGATGCGCGTCCTATTGTTGGCATTTGCCCCGATGACGCTATTGATGAGCAGCTGTGGCACGAGCGACAGCGATAACGAAAATGTAGCCCCCCCCCCCCCCCTACAGCGGTAACAATTAGCCGGATAGAGGGCAAATCAGCCACCGCAGAAGTAGGGTCTGGCACAATCGACCTTACGACGATTTTCACAATCAATATCACCCCCGACGATACCCCCGACAAGACCGTTTCTTGGTCACTCAAAACCACCGCCGATGCCGCCAAGGCAGATTTGACATCCGATGGCAGATTGACGCCCAACAATTCGGGTACCGTCACAATAGTGGTCACCGCCAATGCCAAAAGCAGCGTGACAGCCGAGACGCAATTGACCATCACCGAGCGGATGGTACAACCCACGGATGTTCTCCCAAAGTCAATTACGATTAGCCCAATAGAGGGCAAAACAGTAGAAGCCAATCATATTGAGATTACCCTGACGACGATTTTTACAGTGGTGGTCAATCCAGACAATACCACTGACAAGCGGGTTTTTTGGCTTTTGAAAAATGCGACAGATGCCCTCAAGGCAGATTTGACATCCGATGGGGTGCTGACGCCCAAGCAGACAGGTGATATCGTGTTGATAGCGACTGCCACCGCTGACAAGACGGTCAAACAAGAGGTGACGTTGACCATCAAAGCACAATCTGTACAGACCATCACAATCGCGACTGATCCTGTAGGTCAAACGACCGTAGAGGGTGGTAAGACGGTTACATTTATGGCGGAGACAGTGCCTGTGGGGAGAGCGGTCAGATGGGCGGTCAGCACGATGCCGACGGGGATTGCGACGATTGGCATCACAACGGGCATCCTCAACACGAGTGCTGCTGGCAGCGTGACGGTCACAGCTATGGCAGACGGTCAGACCAGTAATACCATTGACATTACGGTGACCAAACCATCTGTGACCATTGTCAGGATTGCGGTGCCCCAAGACCAAACGACCTTAAATATAGATGATGTGGTGACCTTGACCGCCACAACGACACCAACTGGTAAAACCGTCACATGGGCATCGAGTGATACCGATATTGCCAGCATTGATGGTGGTGGCAAATTGACTGCCAAAGCCATTGGCACGACCACCATCACGGCGACTGCAGATGGCCAGACCGATACCCTTGACATCACGGTGACCGTGTCATACGGTCATGATGCCCTCAAGGTCGACTACCATGCCATCATATTGCCTGAACTCGTAGGGGATGGTGTATATAGTTTTGTCATCAGCAAAGAGGCGACTGCCCCAACATACAGTGCGACATCCGATGCTTTTGTCAGCAGGACGCTCAACGCCACACCTATCAACCTCTTATTGGCTTGGAACGATAATTTTGTGTCAGATGATGCGTATGCTACAATGCAAGCTGGGACACATTTGTCAGAGGCACAGGGGGCGTTAGAGGCCGGTACCGCCTACCATCTGTATGTGTACAAAGCGGGGGTTTTGCAATCTGACAAAAAAGAAGACTTTACCACACTGACCATGCCGACGAAAACCGAGGTAGATGCTGCCATTCCCCCCACCGATAAAGATAGAAATGCCTTATACTACAGCCAGCAATTCTATGGCAGTACCATTGAGCTGAGTGTCAAAAAAGGCGAACCCTTTTTACTGCCATTTACCCAACGCAATGTAGTGAGGGGCCTCAATGTGTTTGCTGCTGGTGTAACAAATAGTATAGTATTTTGTTTTCCAAGTGGAATTTGTATTGCTCGCAATCCTAGATTACTTGTTACTAAAAGCCGTACTTCCAATACACTGTTTGAGACACAGGTATTATCACGACCTCTAAAAGTCCTCCCTTCTTCCTCTGATATCAATGAAGAATGGTTTCCAGTGACCTTACCTGGTGTCACTCCCGTTGTTCTGCCTGCGATTGCTGCTGCGACCCCCATCGCCTCGTCGTGGACTTTGATAGACGATACAGTCTACCACACGCTAACTGACAAAGATATAAAAATCACCTTTAGGGTGGTGGAATGATTCTGGTGGGATAATGAAATATACATCCGTACCAATTTCGAACGGTGACAAGGGGTTTAAACCCCTTGTTGTTGGTTCGCCATTACAATTCAATTATTATAGTTTAATCATTTAAAATCAATACAATTATGAGTTTAAAATACACATTAGTGAGCAACCCCTTTTCAAAAGAGCCAAACGAATATGTCTTTCGCGTCTATGACCAAGAAAGCCTAGACCTAGAACAATGCATCAAACGCATCACAGAAAAAGGCAACCACAGCCACTCCCAAGTCAAAGCCGTACTAGAAGAGTTCGTGGACGTAATCGTGGATGCCACAGAAGAAGGCAAAAGGCTCAACCTGCCTCTGTTCAAAACAAGCGCTTCCATCCCGGGCACAGTAAAAACCAGCACCGACCACCTAGACAAAAAGACCAACGCTGTACAAATCAACATCAGCGCAGGCAAACGCCTCAAAGCAGCCGCAGCGGCCGCCCGCGCCGAACGGGTCGAAGCACCCAAAAACATCCCCCTCATCATAGAGGTCAAAGACGGCATGAGCGGCAGTATCAACGAACAAATCACCTCGGCAGGCGTTATAGAAATAATGGGCACCCTCCTCAAAATAGAAGGCGAGAGCCCCCAAAACGGTATCACCCTCATCGACAGCACAGGCAAAGCACACAAAGTCGTCACCATCGTCGAGAACAACCCCAGCAAGCTCATCGTCGTCCTACCCAAGCTAGAAAAGGGCGACTATACTCTGCAAGTCACGACGCAATACACACACGGTCAACCTATCAAAACCCCACGGACAGGGACATTTGACAGACTCCTTACTGTTGTGTAGACTGCTACCTTATAGTGCAGGACATCGGAGCACTATAGTGCAAGACATCGGAGCACTATAGTGCAAGACATCGGAGTACTATAGTGCAAGACATCGGAGCACTATAGTGCAAGACATCGGAGCACTATAGTGCAAGACAACAAAGCCCCAAGTGCAAGACAACGCTTGGGGTTTTTGCTGTTTGGTGGGGTTGGTGTACATGGCGATATCGTCAAGAGATAGGCCAGCGGGGTTGTGGACTGTCTGTTAACTGACAAAAATCGTTGTCAAGATACTGATAATGAGCCGCCATGGCAATCATACCAGCATTGTCTGTACAATATTGAAAATCAGGAATATATACTTTCCAGTTATTGGTTTTGCCCATTTCGGTGATGGCTTGTCGCAAACCACTGTTGGCAGAAACACCTCCAGCGATGCCGATATGTTGGATTTTTAGATTTTGTGCTGCCCGTAACACTTTTTTTGTCAACATTTTGACGAGTGTATATTGTAGGCTGGCACAAATGTCGGATAGATTTTGTTTGACAAAGTTGGGGTCTTTTTGATTTTCTTTTTGAACAAAATAGAGCAAGGCAGTTTTGATACCACTAAAAGAAAAATGATAATCACCAATCTTGCTGATGGGAAACTGAAAGGCTTTTGGATTGCCTAATTGCGCGCAGCGGTCGATATGGGGACCTCCGGGATAGGGAAATCCGAGAATCTTGGCGCATTTGTCAAAAGCCTCACCGACGGCATCATCTTGGGTTTGTCCGACGATGCGGATGTCATAGATGCTTTTCATAAGCACGATTTGGGTATTACCACCAGAGACAATCAAACACAAAAAAGGAAATTGTGGTTTTGGTGATGCAATCCAATGTGCGAGCACGTGTGCTTTGAGGTGGTGGACACCAATCAGAGGGATGTCCAAGGCGAGTGCGGTGGATTTTGCAAAAGCACTGCCGACCAACAAGGTGCCCAACAATCCGGGCCCTCGTGTAAAAGCAATAGCAGATAACTGAGATTTTAGTATATTTGCTTTTTGTAATGCAGTATTGACGACGGGGATAATGTGTTTTTGGTGCGCTCTAGAGGCCAACTCTGGAACGACACCTCCGTAGGTTTCGTGTACAGACTGTGTTGCAATGATGTTTGAACGAACTTCTCCACCAGAAATAACGGCTGCAGAGGTCTCGTCACAGGACGATTCAATCGCAATAATTGTAGGCATAAATGTCAAATCTTGAACAGAACAACAAAACTAATAAAAATAAGATTATCTCAATAACTTTGAGAATAGTTGGGATTGTTCTTCTCGTATTTATTTTGTTAAGTGCCATTATTAGAACACCTTATTTTCAAACCAAAATAGTGTCTTATTTTAACCATGAAGTGTCCAAAAAAGTGGGGGCGCCTATTACGGTAGATTATGTCAATCTAGGGTGGTTTGATAATCTTATTTTAGAGGGCGTTAATATTCAAGATCAGGATTCTCTACCGATGATTGCCATCAAAAAGTTGGATATTGATTTTAGCCTGTCATCTATTTGGAATGACCGATCTTTTACGATAGACGTTGCCCACCTTATCGAGCCAAAGGTTCACCTTGCTTTTCGCGGAGATAGCATTGTCAATATCAACAGTTATTTTATCCATCTTTTCAAACAATTCGAAACAGAGCAGAGTCAGCAACCTTCTGATAATGCTAGTTCACCGTCTGACCCATTTCGATTTATGGTTAGCAAGTTGATGCTCGAAAATGCGACTTTTACGCTTAACGATTGTTCCGAGCCAGATATGGACGCAGATTATTTTGACTATAACCATATGTATCTCGATAGCATCTACCTTGACGTCAGTAATTTTTATGCCAACGGGGACACGCTTAGTTTTAGGGCAGACGAGTTGTATGTCCGCACCAACACGCCCAATTTTTCTGTTGATTATATCAAAACGGACTTTTTTTTGGTTGATACCGAGATGCGGTTTGACCATATGGAGGTCAAAACCAAAAGAAGCTATATCAAAGATTATCTGAGCTTTCAATATACCAGCACATCGGATTATGATGATTTTTTGAAAAAAGTAGTCCTCGAAGCACATTTTAAAGAATCAGAGTTAAGTCTGAACGAGTTGGCAATTTTTACAAGATATTTCAAAAAAAAAGACCAAAAGGTTTGGGGTGATGGTTATTTCAAAGGCACGATTGCCAAATTCTCTTTCAATGATTTCAGTTTACATGTTGGTGAATCGTCTTTTTTGAAAGGCACGGCTCGTTTTGAGGGACTTCCGAATATCCAAGAAACATTTGTGTCAGGACGGCTCGAAAAGTCGCAGGTCAATAATAATGATTTAAAAGTATATTTCAGTGAAAAAGCATTGGCGCCTATTTTGAAACTCCAAGGCGTTGAGTTTGATGGTCAATTTGATGGCTTTTTTAGTGATTTTGTTGCGAATGGTAAATTCAAAACCAAATTTGGTGCGTTTTCGAGTGATATCAACATGAAAATCTACGATGATGGCACATCCAAATATAGCGGGAATATCCAAACCGATAAATTTGACTATGGACGATTGGTGAATAATGAATCAATCGGCCGCATGTCTATGACAGGCTCCATCAAAGGCAGTGGACTGAGAGTCGATGATGCTAATTTTAGCCTTAATGCTAATTTTAACCTTTTGGAGATCTTCAATTACCCTTATACCAACTTGAAAACAGATGCGATATTCAAAAAATCTTTAATGAATGGTGTCATTTCAATTGATGATCCTAATCTAAAATTTAATTTTGACACGTTCATTGATAGGTCTCAGAAGGTGAACAAAGCCCGTATAAAAGGTAAAATAGAAATGTTAAATACAAAGCCGTTGCATTTTTATAACGAAAATATTGTGATTGCGGCAGATGTCAATGTCAAAGCCGCCGCGACAGAGTTAAACGATTTAATCAGTTCTGGCAAATTTCACAATGTATCTCTTGTCAGACATGAGAATAACCAGTCCCTTCATTTGAACACGTTGACGTATGACACCTATCAAGACCAACGAGACCGTGTTGTGAGTTTGCAATCTGAGAGCTTGGATTTGGATAGCAAAGGGCATTATTATTTTGAAAATCTCTACCGAAAACTCTCGACTCTCTACGACGAATATAAGTTGAGCCTGGGCAATGACAATGACAAAATTGTCAAATACTATGAAGTCAAAAGTCAAGATTACACAGAAGAGTCGTTGGATGCTAGTTTCAATCTTACCTTCAAGGATATCAATCCTGTATTTGACTTTTTCTCTGTTCCGTTAAGCCTAGGTAATGAGACGACTTTTACAGGCGAATTGTCTTGTAGCAGCACCAATTCATTTAATTTTTATGCCCATATCGACAGTTTGGGGATTTATGATAATTATTTTGTTGATAATGACATTGATTTTACAACATCAAAATTTAATTTGAATAATGATATTTTGGCGGCTTTTGATCTTTTTTCGGCCAAACAAAATTATTCGGATATTAACCCTAGTGATTCTTTGCAAATAAGCGCTTGGTGGAATGATAATATTTTGGCATTTGAAACGCTGTTTAGTCAAAAAGAAATTGATAATCAATTAAACACGAGTGGCCGTGCTTATTTTTTACAAGATACAATACAGGTGCGGTTTAATGATTCTGACATTCGTATTCTTGGTAAAGAGTGGTCAATATCAGAAGGCAATAGCATCGAGCTCATCAATAATAACAGCATTGTCAATGATTTTGAAATATTTACGTCAGATCAAAAAATAAAGGCAGATGGCATTTATGGAGAAAGCGAAAAGCAATCCATGACATTCAATATCGATAATTTTAGTTTGTCAAATTTTGACTTGATTACCGATCAGGTGTTAGAAGGGGTTGTCAATGGCAAAATCAATCTCAAAAAAATCAATTGTGAGCCCTATTTTGATGGCAATATTACGGTCGATGATATGAAAGTCAACGATATTTTGATTGGGGATATATCGGCATTGTTACGAGGAGACAACGAACAAAACTACGATGTCAAGCTGCAGCTCACTCGCAATGACAAGACGGTGCTAAATGTTTCGGGGAATTACAAACCGTTTGACAAAAACGATAATGATAAATTAGATCTTCGAGTCAATTTTGATGATTTTGATTTGGCAATAATAGAACCGCTTTGTGGAGATTATATCTCTGATATAAAAGGCTATGCGACGGGTGTTTCTCGAATTGCGGGAAAGCCTTCTCGTCCCATTTTTTTAGGAAATGGGTTTATACGTGACGGATATGTTCATGTCAATTATTTGCATACAGGTTATACATTTGATAGTGATTTGATAATCAACGAAAACTCTATTCAGGTAAAAGGTTTGCGGGTTGAGGATCGGTTTAATAACAAAGGGTTGTTTTCGGGGTCTTTGAATCACAACTATTTGGAAGATTTTAACTTTGATTTTAAGGGATATTTTACAAATTTTTTGGTGTTCGATCTACGGTTAAAAGACAACGATCTTTTTTATGGCAAAGGGATGGCAACTGGTACTTTGAAAGTTTTTGGTGACGCTCAGAACATCACATTTGCTGGCACGGCAAAAACTGAAAAAGGCACCAAATTTTTTATGCCATTTGAAGAGTCCAAAGAAGTCGCAAAAGCGGGTTTTATTTCTTTTAAACAACCAGTAGAAATAGACTCTATCAATATTGTCAAAGAAAAAGTGGATTTAAAACAGTCTGATAATGATGTTTCTGTGACCTTTAACCTTGATATTGATGTCACCAATAATGCGTATGGAGAAGTCATTTTTGACAAAAAATCGGGTGATATTATCAAAGGCCGTGCAGAAGGACACCTTCGTATGAACATTACGCCGTCCAGCCCTGTCAATCCGTTTGAAATATTGGGCAGTCTTTCTGTGGTAGAGGGGAATTATAATTTTACGCTAAAAAATATTGTGAGCAAAGAGTTTGATATTACGTCTGGTTCAACGATCAAATGGTTTGGAGATCCCTATAGCGGCGAGTTAAAAATGCGGGCAACCTATACCCAGCAAGCTAATTTGGTGCCTTTTTATAGCATCGAAAAAGTTAATGAAAACGCTGGATTGAAACAAAAATACAAAGTAAATGTTTTGTTGGATTTGAACGGTAACTTGTTAAAACCAGCGATTACATTTGGCTTGGATTTTAGCGAATTTCCTTATGCTCTTTCCAACGAAATTAGCGAAGTGAAATCTAAGATTGGACAAACCCAACAAGAATTACAAAAACAAGCATTTAGTCTTATTATGTTGAAACGGTTTGCCTCTAGTTATATAGAAATCGATAGCAACAAAATGTTAGGCAGTTCTGTTTCGGAATTACTGTCTAATCAACTATCGTATTGGGTGACGCAAGTCGATGAAAATCTTGACATTGACATTGATTTGGGTCAGTTAGACGAGGATACTTTTAACACTTTTCAGCTACGGCTTAGTTATGCTTTTTTGAACGGTCGATTACGGATAACACGAGATGGCGGGTTTACCAATGGACAAAATCAGACCAACGCCAATTCTATTACTGGAGATTGGAGTTTAGAGTATTATTTGACTTCGGATGGCCGTCTCAAAGCAAAAATGTACAAGCGGAATAATTATAACGCAATAACAGCTCAACTCGAAAATACAGTCTCTTCGGGTATTAGCATACAATATTCTAGAACATTTTTTCGTTTGAGAGAACTGTGGCAAACACAACGCGAGGCTTATTTGGAAGAGTTGAAAAAAAGCTGAAAAAACACAATGAATGTTGTTTTTCGTGATTATTAATTATTTTTTTGCTTAATAAAAAAGGAATATTTGATTGCAAAAACTACATTGCTGTATATTTGTATTCAAAAATATTTATCTTAACGGTACGCAAATCTAAAAATGATAAGAAAATGAATTTCACAACATTTATGCAAAACTTTGCAGAGGAAATTAATGGTCAGTTTTCCGAATACGACAGTTCGAAATCAGTGGTCATTGTCCCTGTAGATGAACTTCGGTATCAAACGGTTGTTGGTGTCCGGAGACATTTGGAACTTTATGACAAGACCGTCATCGAGTTTTCGTCAAAAGTCTGTCTGTATTCACCAGACATCGATTTGAAACAGTTGCTTGAAGAAAATACTCTATTTTGTCATGCGAAATTTTCTATCGTTGAGGGGTTTATCAAAGTCGAAGGGTCTGCTTTTATAGATACTTCAAACGTTGAAGTCCTATTGAAAGAAATTATTTTGGAAGTTGCCAAGCTCGCCGATGATTGGGAGTTTAAACTTACTGGACTGGACGTACATTAAACTAAATTAATAAAATGCGCATGGCTTTGTCGCTGGTTTTGAAAAAAACGAGAGGAAAGTCCGGACAACACAGAGCACCCTACTTCCTAACGGGAAGAAGGCATACAGTATGCCTATAGAAAGTGCCACAGAAAATATACCGCCTTTTGAATAGGTAAGGGTGAAATGGTGGGGTAAGAGCCCACCGCGTCATAAGTGATTATGATGGCAGGGTAAACCTTAGGGGTTGCAAGACCAAATAGGCTCTACGCACCGATTTCGGTCGGTTAAGGTTGCTCGACTGAGTGGAGTGGGTAGGTCGCTTGAGGTATAATTTGAGTTATATCCTAGATAAATGACAAAGACCCAAATTGGGTAACAGAATCCGGCTTATAACATGCGTATTTTAATAATATTATGGCAAAAATACTAATTGTAGATGATGAAGCATATATTCGTGATGCTCTAGTAGATATTTTATCTCACGAAAAATACGACTATGATACGGCCGAAAACGGTCTTGATGCGTTGAAAAAAATATCCGACAATCAATTTGATCTAGTATTGTGTGATATCAAAATGCCAAAAATGGATGGTATGGCGCTTATCAACGAGGTATTTGAGATGGGGATTGACTTGCCTTTCATTATGATTTCTGCTCAAGGGACGATCGATACTGCTGTCGAAGCGACCAAAAAGGGTGCTTTTGATTTTATCCAAAAACCACCCGATCTCAATCGGCTTATCTTGTCTATTCGCAATGCTTTGGACAAAAAAAATCTTGTCACAGAAACTAAAAATCTAAAGAGAAAAGTCAAAAAAGGATATGAAATTATCGGTCAATCAGAGCCAATCAAAAAAGTGATTGAGATGATTAACAAAGTCGCACCAACAGATGCCAGAGTGTTAATTACAGGGTCAAATGGCACTGGTAAAGAGCTGGTCGCACGCCATATCCATGAAAAAAGCACCCGATCTGCGGCATCAATGGTCGAGGTGAATTGTGCTGCGATACCGTCTGAATTAATCGAATCAGAGTTGTTTGGGCATGAAAAAGGGGCTTTCACCTCTGCGGTGAAAACACGTATCGGAAAATTCGAGCAAGCACACGGCGGTACGCTTTTTTTGGACGAAATTGGCGATATGAGCCTCGATGCTCAAGCAAAAGTATTGAGAGCGCTCCAAGAAAATAAAATTACCAAATTAGGTGGTCTCAAAGAAATCAATGTGGATGTCAGAGTGTTGGCAGCAACCAATAAAGATTTGAAAGAAGAGATTGCCAACAAGACATTTAGAGAAGATCTGTATCATCGACTAAGTGTCATCCAAATCAAAGTGCCGGCATTGAAAGACCGAAAAGAGGATATTCCGCTTTTGATAGACCGTTTTTTGAAAAACATTGCATCGGAATACGGCTCTAAACCAAAAAAAATAGATGATGCGGCTGTCAAGGCACTTTTGAAACCCGATTGGTCGGGTAATATAAGGGAGTTGAGAAATGTTGTGGAACGGCTTGTCATCATGTCAACAGACTCGACAATTTCTAAAAAAGACGTGGATACCTATTTGGAGTAACGAAAACCCATTTTGATTTTTCCTAACATCAAAAATTATACTTTTTTGTAAACGATATACAGATCTTCCGCTTTGTCAAGACCATAGCGAAAAATATCCGCATCAGAGAATGTTTTGACATATTGATTGACCTCAACGTCAAACCCAACGGATGCCAATCGTGCTGGATAGTCTTTGCCATAAAGACGCACGTGGTCGCTTTGACCAAAAAGCTGTTCTCTGATTTTGGGGTCGGTAATGGTGGGATCTTGAGTGGTTTTATCGTTCAATGGGTGAAAAAACGGTACTTGCAAAATCGCCCAACCACTGGGCTTCAGCACCCGATAAATCTCCGATAATGCTTTAATATCGTCCTCGACATGCTCCAGCACATGGTTGCAAAGGCAAAAATCAAAAGAATTGTCCTCAAAAGGAATCTCATGAATGTCCATTTTGACTTTTGCCAAAGGCGATTCGATATCTGCTGTGATGTAATCTTTTTGGTGTTGCTTTTCAAAAGCTGTGATAAAACACGCTTCTGGCGCGATATGTAAAACATGCCATTTTTCTTGAAAAAATTGGGTTTTATTTTTCAAAAACAACCAAATCAAACGGTGTCTTTCGAGTGTCATCGACTCTGGACAAAAGGCATTGTTGCGCAGTGAGAATCTGCCATAAGGCAAAAATTTGCGATATGATTTGCCGTTGACAGGACATGTGACAGCATTACCACGAAGCAAAAGACCGAGTATTTTGGCAATCGGAGGGGCTATTTTTTGAAGAACCGATCGTGGAATCACTCGCGTCACCCATGCTACCAATCGTTTCATTTATCGCCTCTTTTTTTGAGGAAAATTCATCCGGTACTTGACATCAATGTCTCCTTTGGAGATTTTTTCTAAGCGACGCTTCAACATACGCCGTTTTAGAGGTTTTAGATAATCTGTAAACAAAATACCCTCGATATGGTCATATTCATGTTGTATAATTCGTGCTTCAACGCCGTCAAATGTTTCGGTATGTTCTATCCAATTTTCATCTTTGTATTTGATGGTGATTTTTTCTTTTCGTTTTATATTCACATGAATCCCTGGAATAGAAAGGCAGCCTTCTTCATATTCCCAATAATTCCCATTTTCGTCTATTTTTTCGGGATTAATAAATACTTTTTTGAATGTATCGCCTTGTGCTTGCCTTTTTTTGTCAAGCATGGCTGTGCCATCGACAATGAATAAGCGTAATTTTTTGCTAATTTGTGGTGCCGCCAGCCCGATTCCTTTGGCGAGATACATGGTCTCGAACATATCGTCAATCAGTTGTTTAATGTCTTGATTGAGAGATGCGATAGGTTGGGTTTTTGTTTGTAACACCGAATCACCGTAAGCAGTTATAGGATATATCACGTTTGTCTAAAAGATTATAAGAACTACAATATACAAATATAATGAGTCCTTCTTTAGCAAGTCGAGTCAATCCCGAATTATTTTTAACATTTACGTTTTCATTTGACCAACCAAATAGGTTAGGTTCGTAAGTGATTTGCAATGTTTTCTAGGTCATTTCAGCATTGTAAAATTATTGGTTGAATGCAAAGCATGGGTGCTTTGATTTTAGTGTTGGGTTTTTTTAGATACAAATCCAACCGAAAAAGCCTTGTTAATAAAACAAAAATCGATATATTGCATATTATGTCAAAAGTCAATATAGGTGATACTTACCAAGAAAAAGTGGTCTTTACACAAGACCAAGTCATTGCATTTTCTAAAATAAGCGGCGATGATAATCCGTTGCATTTAGATGCGCAATATGCTGCAACAACAGTGTTCAAAAAACCGATTGTACATGGATTTTTATCAGGATCTATTTTCTCAAAAGTCTTTGGTACTACTTTCCCTGGAGAGGGGAGCATTTATCTTTCTCAAACGATGGCTTTCAAACGGCCTGTCTATGTCGAAGAAGAATATATTGCTCTTTTCGAAATTATTTCTATCGATCAAAGTCGTCATATTGCCACTATCAAATGTTCATTAGAATCCATGCAGCAAAAAGTGATGATCAGTGGAGAGGCCGACATCAAATTTACAGAATAATAAATATCTATCATCTTACAAATTGATCATTTAGATGACTATGTTAACCGAAGAAGTGCCGCTTACAAAAGAGAAGCGTTTGCCAAAAAAAGACTTCCAACAATCGCTTTCCATAGGAGTTCCGAAAGAGGATCATACCATCGAGACGAGAGTGCCGATCACACCGATGGCCGTCAAAAGTCTAACAGAACAAGGTTTGACTGTTGTTATAGAAAAAGGTGTCGGCAAAAAAACGAATTATTCGGATTTGGATTATAGCGAAGCTGGCGCCAAAATAAGTGCCAATAGAGCCTCGATTTTTTTATCAAATATCATTTTGAAAATTAAACCTTGCACGCTACAGGAGATTGAAATGATGAAACAACATGCCACCATTATTTCTACGCTCGAATGGATGCAGCAGACAAAAAATTATTTTGAGGCACTCAACAAGAAAAAGATTACGTCTTTGGCATTCGAACATTTAGAAGATAGTACAGGTGGGTTACCAATTGTGACTGCCATGAGTGAAATCGCAGGCGCAACCGCCATTATGTTGGCGGCGCAATATTTGGGTAGTGGAGATAATCAAAAAGGGATTTTATTAGGTGGTGTTACTGGTATTTCGCGCGCACATATCGTTATTATAGGCGCTGGCACAGTTGCTGAGTACGCTGCAAGAGCAGCCATTGGGTTAGGTTGTAGTGTTGATATTTTGGACGACCATATCTATAGGCTTCGCAGAATCAACAAACTGTTGGATAACAAAGTGTCTACCAATATAATCGATAATCAAAATTTGGAACGTGCTTTTTCAAAATCGGATGTCATCATTGCGGCACAGCGCTCGGAAAAAAGCAATATATTGATTACCGAAAATCAAATGTCTGTTATTCCTCATAACTCTGTTATTGTTGACCTTAATATTGATAGAGGAGGCTGTTTTGCGACTTCAAAGCCGACAACGTTGGACGCGCTCGTATATCGAAAAAAAGGGCTCATCCATTGCTGCACCTCTAATATCACTTGTTTGGCGTCAAAAACAGCTTCTATGGCTACCAGTAATGTCCTTGCACCGATTATATCAAAAATAGATAAAGCGGGGGGTGTAGATGATATGATTTCTAATTGCAAATGGTTTCAAAAAAGCATTTGTACATATAGAGGGTATGTCACCAATCATCATATTGCCAGCAAATGGAAAATGAAATTTACAGATATTTCTTTCTTGTCAACTTCATATATGTAGATTTTAGTTAAATTGCCCACTAAAATCTCAATGTAAGTGGATTGTCTTTTTTCACAAAAATTGATTATAATAAATCATGAGATTGGTGACTGTCTATTAAACATAAGTAGCTCTTGGAAGACCCTATTATACAATATATTTTGTTTATTGTTGGATTTATCGCACTGATAAAGGGCGCAGACTGGCTTGTCGATGGTGCAATTTCTATTGCGGATAAGGCCAAAGTCCCCGAAATCATCATCGGTTTGACGATTGTTTCTTTCGGTACATCCCTTCCAGAACTGCTTATTAACATCCTTTCTTCTCTGGAAGGCAAATCTGAAATTGCCATTGGGAACATTCTTGGAAGTAATATTTCTAACATTTTGTTGATTTTAGGCATTACTTCTTTAGTATCTCGTATTCCTGTCAAAAGAAATACGCTCATGGCAGAGATTCCTTTTTCGATTATTGCAACACTTTTAGTTGGGTTTTTGGCCAACGTCACATTACTCGACGAAGGAAAAACCGAAGTCATCAGCATGCTTGACGGATTTGTATTGCTTTCATTTTTTGCTTTGTTTTTGGTTTATATTTATCATACTAGCAAGGAGGGGACTTCTAGTTTGGAAGATGATATCGAACACAATAATTACCCTCTTTGGAAGGCCTCTTTTCTGCTTGTGATAGGATTTGTCACATTGGCTTTTGGTGGTCATTTCACGGTAAAAGGTGCTGTTTTTATTGCGGCACAGTTTGGGTTTTCAGATGCTTTTATCGGACTGACGGTGATGGCTATTGGTACTTCCCTGCCAGAACTCGTCACTTCTATTGCAGCAGCGCGAAAAGGGAGTTCTGATATTGTCATGGGAAATATCATTGGCTCTAATATTTTCAATTTACTTTGGATTTTGGGTCTATCGGGTACGATCAATCCTTTGCACTATAATCCTACTAGCAACAATGATATTTTGTTGATTTTATTGGCAAGTGTGTTAATCATTGTTTTTGCAAGCACGAGTCGATTAAAATATCTCGGAAAGCTTTCTGGAACCGTTTTTTTGAGCATTTACTTGATCTATATTGTTTACCTTTATTTATATGTAATGCCGATTAAACCGTAATGGGTTTGTCAGATTACAATGTTGGCAAAATAGTTGGATTTTCAGATATTAAAAAGCGGAAATTTTAAACCTGAATTCGGGATAAGCCATTAGCAGAAAAGTTCCATTTGTCCCTTTTGGTCATTTTACTTGTTGAATTTTATTCGAAGTTTTGCCTCAAAGCAGGTTCAAAAATCTTTGTGAACGCATCAATATTGAAGAATAATTTTAGTAATTCTGTCATTAGAAATCATAGCGAATAAGTTAGTTAACTATTTAAATTTCAAATATTTAAATGTGATAAATTTCTACTTTTTTCTTGTCCTATTTCTAATGAAAAATCAATAAATTCAGGTTGTCAAGTTAAATTTGGTTATTATAGTGGTTTTAGACAAAGGTCTTCGAGACAGTCTACAAAGGTTTCTGAGTCGTTCAGGCTCGGCACAAGATCCCAAACTTCACCACCACCGTCTACAAAATACCCTTTAAACTCTTCGCCTACCTCTAGGGTTGTTTCGAGGCAATCAGATACAAAGGCAGGCGAAAAGACCATGACTTTTTTGATGTTTTTTTGGTTAAGTTGCTTGATGGTATCTTCGGCATAAGGTTGAATCCATGGGTCTTTTCCGAGTCGGGATTGGAACGTTGTCGTGTATTGTGCTGGATCGAGGTTCAGAGCGTCTGTGATGAGCCGTGTTGTCAAAAAACACTGCGCACGGTAACAATACCGATTGTTGTCATGAAAAGTATCACAACAATTACCGAGTTGACACTGGTCACCTACGGATCCCTTTTTGATATGCCGTTCTGGTACGCCGTGGTAACTAAACACAAAATAATCATAAGATTGCTTTGCCATCATGATTTTTGCGTTTTCAACGATTGTTTTGATAAAAAGAGGATGTTCGACAAATTGATTGACAAATGAAATATTGGGAATAATTTGCCATGTTTTGACAATTTCCATGACTTTGTCAGCGACAGATCCTGTGGTGGCAGAGGCGTATTGTGGAAAAAGGGAAATGACTTTGATGCTTTCGACATTTTGGTTTTTGAGCGTCAAAAGACTGTCTTGTATAGACGGTGATTGGTATCTCATCGCCAATTGCACGATAAAGCGATCTCCTAGTTTTTTTTGTAGCATTTTGACGATATCCATGCCATAAAATTTCAACGGTGAACCTCGTTCGGTCCATAGTTTTCGGTATTCTTTTGCGGATTTTGGACCACGAAAAGGCGCAATAATCAGGTTGACCAAACACCAACGCAGGATGTATGGAATGTCGATGACCCTTTTGTCCATCAAAAATTCTCGAAGATATTTACGAACATCAGGCGTAGAAGGGGAGTCTGGAGTGCCCAAATTAATCAATAATATTCCTTTTGTTTGTGTATGACTCATGAAAATTTAATTTGCGTAAATATCTAAACAAATAATGGAAAATAGAAGCATTTGGAAAAACAGACGGCTATTTTCATAATGGTTTTTATACAATATTGAGTAATTGTTCTTTGATTTTTTCTAGGGTTTCTTTCATGGCAACCACTTGATGTTGTATATCTGCGTCGTGTGCTTTTGATCCGATGGTGTTGATTTCTCTCCCGATTTCTTGCGTAATAAAATTAAGTTTTTTGCCTTGTGATTGCCCTTCTTTCATGATGTCATCAAAAAATTCAAGATGAGATCTAAGCCTCACTTTTTCTTCGGCGATGTCCATTTTTTCGATATAGTAAATAAGTTCAAGTTCGAATCGGTTTTCGTCTAGTTCGATGTCTTTCAGTTCTCCGATTTTGGCATGAAGTCGATTTTTTAGCTTGTCATGCCTGATAATATCTAGCTTGACAACTTGCTCTAGACAATGCTGAATATGTGCCGAGTATTGAAAAAATTTACTTTCCAGAATTTTGCCTTCTTTTTTTCGATAATCGAGGCACGCATTGATGGTATCTTGTATGTTTTTTTTAACCTCTTCCCAAACCTCGTTATAGTCGTGTATTTTGTCGTTGGTACTGATAACATCTGGCATATTGAGGGCTGTGCAAAAAAGATCTGAGTCGTGATTGTTATTTAAAGCCAGACTCAGTTGCGTCAAATTGTCAAAATGTTTTTTCAATAAGACGTCATCAATAACGGTTTCATTTTTCACGATATTTTTATCAACAAAATTGAGCGTGAAATTGATTTTTCCTCGGGTTAGTGTCTCGGCTATTATTTGCTTGATTTCTAAATCTCGGTGTGCAAAACTACTGGGCAGCTTGATTTGTGTGTCGAGATATTTACTATTCAATGTCTTGATTTCGACGTCAAGGATGTAGTTTGCGGTTTCTATTTGGTTACGCGCGTAACCAGTCATTGATATTATCATAAGTTTTTATTTAAAAATCATATCCCAAGGAGAGACTGTACGTTTTTTCACCGTATCCATAGGTGTCAAAAGGCAATACGTAGTCGACTCTCATATTAAATCCAAAGACGATCATTCTGACACCAAAACCATAGCTTGCTAGCCAAGGCGTGTTAAAATTGTTAATGACCGCAACAAAAGGGCTTCCATCTTGTTTTATAATTTCTCTGTTTAGGTTATTTTGTTCGGGCAATAATGTGTTTTCGTTCCATGCAGACCCTGCATTTAAAAATCCGATAAGAGAGAAGTTACGTGAAAAATCGCTTGACACGGGACCATTGGTCAAATACAAAAATATTGGCATTCTCAATTCCAAATTAGCCATGATGACGTTAGAGCCATTTGTTTTGTTCAGAGGAAAACCCCTTATGCCAGTGACAAAATCATGAAAAATCACATTATTGTCTGCGCTATTTTTATTGAGTACCAATAGGTCATCGGAGTTTTCGGCTTGTGCAAATTTTCTGAAAGCCCAATTATCGATGCCTCCTAATAAATATTTTGGCGTGTGGGTACCTTGTGAGTTTCGTCCATAAAATAATCTAGCAGCCATTGTGATTTCTTTGTGGATCGGTTGGTAGTGTCTCAAATCTATTTTGAATTTTGAAAAAGATACAAAGACATCGTCTGTTTCTCCCAAGGGCGATTGAAACTCGTAACTAACCAGTGCCCTAGTCCCATCAAAAATATGATACCCTTTGGCTACCGCATTGTCAAAGACATAGCTGATCTTGTGTCCCAAATATTTGGTCGTATGATCAACATTAAATCTATTGGAGGATGTGAACTGATTTGGATTTAAATCCATAATATCAATTTGCTGATAAAATGGCAGCCATTCGAACCGATTAGTGATAGAGATTGGGAGTGACACGCCCAATTCTATTTTGTTAGAGACATAACGTTGTTGGATATAGGTTGCCTCTGGGATTTTTTTGTTAGAGTGACCATTACCAGCAAATTGCGTTCTCATGATGGATTTTCGGGTATATTTTGCTTTAAAATCCAACCGATATTTTAGATAATCAATATTGGCGTAGATATCGGCACCAGAGGTTAGATCAATCGGAAAAACAATCCCACCAGTAACTCTGGCATTTTCCAAAACGTCATTCATTTTAGTTTCGAGATTGATGCCTAGGCCTCGATAATTATCAATAACCCAAGAGGTTGTCAGTTGGTTGGTTGTAAATTTGGGCTGGTGATCCAACGGTCCTATCACTTCGTTTTCGTTAGAAAGATCTAGATATTTGGTCAAATAAGAGCTTGACTCCAAATCAGAATCGATATTGAGTGATTCGTCGTCGTTTGATAGTTTTGTAGGTTTTTCATTCAAAAATTCGTAGTCATCGGTATCGATATAATCGGTTAATTGCTTGTTTTGTACGTTAAATTTTTCGTTATCTGTTTGAAAAAGAATTGTGTTGGGATCAAGTAAACCAGTGTCTGTTTTTTTGCTTTCTGGTGCTTTTTTTTCAGTTTCGTCGTTTTTTTTGGGCTTTGTTACTAGGAGTTTTGACGAGTCGATTTGCTTAGTTTTTGATTCAGAAAAATTCAGCGAGAAGGGGTTGTTTTTTTGTTTTTCCTTTTGTCTTTTTTGTCTTTTTTTCAAAATAGACATTGCTAAATGGTATTGCTTGACGGGTGCATTTTTTGTAAAATGAGACTGCTTAATATCAAAGTTTTTTATGATGAAAACACGGTCTTTCCCTTTATAAATTGCAATGTACACGAGAGTTTTGCTGTCAAAATGATAGTCAAAAGATTTGATAGAGGTTGTGAAATCAGTTAACTGTTTGGTGATATGTTTTTTTAGGTCGTATGCAAAAATCTGGTTGATGCCCTTGATATTGCTCATGTATAAATATTGTCGGCCATTGATTGGCACTGGATTATTGTCAAATGCTAAATTGTTGGTGAGACGCTTGATGACTTGTTTGGTCGTATCGATATCGTAGATAAAAAGGTTGTAATTGTCATCCAATTGCTGAAAGTCGGTATCTCGTTTTTTCAAAAAATCCTGTGTTCTATTGGAAGCAAATATGATGGCTTTTTGACCAGGTATAAATTGGGGATCGATGTCGTCATAAATATCTCGTGTGATTCTTTTGATGCCATTTTTTTTGAGGCTAATGATGTAGATATCGCTATTGTTTTTGATGGTGCCAGAGACGACCGCCAGTTTTCCTGATCGAGAAAAGGAGAGCCCCGTAATTTGTTCGAATCGAGCCAAATGGTATTTTTTTCGCCGTTTATTTTTTGGGTTGATCAAAAACATCATATAATAGCCTTGGTGTATAGAGACAACACCCAGTTGGTCATCGCTTTGCCAAGAGATAATCGGCAGATTATCAAAAACCTTGGTGCTAATTAATTTTGAGCCACCAGTATAGACCGTTTTTTCTTTTTTTTCACCTATGTTTTTTACAATGACTTTGTATTTGCCTTCTTGTAATCGCGCAAAGGCGATTTTGTCACCAGAAGGACTGATGGCGATATGGTTGATAAATTTGGTTTTGCGTCGTACTTTTGATGCGATATTGGCGGTAATAATAGGTTGATAGATTGTATTGACTTTTTCGATTTGTTTTCGATAATAGGTTTCCCAATTTTTTATAAGTTGTTGAAAACCAGAGGTTAATCCTAAAGTAGTGGTAATGCTTTTTTCTTCATCTCGCACGATTCTTGTGAGGTTCATGATATAAGAGATGCTGGCTTTGTTGTATGTATTGACGATATAATTCCAAATGCTTTGCCCAATGATGGCGGCTTCTTTTCCGCTAAACTTGCTCAGTTTTTTGAAATCTTGCCGATTAGTGAACAAGTCTCGTATATAATCGTCCATTTCGATAGACCAACCTTCTGCCAAATAACGTGCAGCACCGTCTACATACCAATTGGGCAAAGACATGAAAATACCGTTTCGAAATATATCGGTGATATTGCCACCGTACATTTGGTCATTGATAATCATACGGGTGACTTGGAATTTCAACTCTTTTCTGAAATTAGAAATAGTGCCAGGAAATGCCAACTCTACATAAGATTTGGTAAATTTCGTCGTGCCTCCCTGATAAAAATTGTCCTCGTTAATGCCAACATTGGATTGCATGAGCTCGGACGCAGAATTGTAGATAAATATTTTGGTTTTGTGGTAGGGCTGGTGTCCCAATACGTCGGTTATTTTGCTAAATTCTGTTTGCAAAAAAGAAATGGCGACTTTGGCATATTTATCACCTCGGTCATAGTAGTATACATCAAAATCGTTTGCGCTGTAATATTTCCATTTAAAATTTTTGAACTGTATTCTATTTTTGCCAAAAGTCTCGTGTAATTTTTGGGCGTGACAGCTTTTTTCATTTAAAAAAATGAAAAGTAGAATGCAAAAAATAGCAAGGACAAAACTTTTGATATTGTCAAACATTGTTTGAGCTCAAATTACAAAATATAAACCTATTTATGTCAATTTCAGGATCATTATACCCCTCGCCGATGCCAAATTGGATGTCATTTTTGAGCCAATTTGATGCCAAAAGTGGTGCTAAAGAGACTCCTTTGCTGCCGAGTCCCGAAAAAACCGCTAGATTTGATTTTTTCGAAGGCCAGCCAATCAGGGGTTTTTTGTCATTGGTGGAGGGACGTATGCCTGCCAAATGATCCACAATATCAAAGTCAAACTTGAACAAATTTTGTGCTTTTTTGACAAGCTCTTCGCGTTTTTCATCCGTAATCTTTTCGTTTGAAAAGTCATGGCTGTACGTGGCTCCAATCCTAAAAAGGCCTTTTCCTAGAGGAATGCAAAACACACCTCTGTTCAAAATAATAGTCATATTGACAGAGGATCTGACGGTCAGAATTTCTCCTTTTGACAAATGAAATGGCGATTTTTTGAAATCAAATAACTGGTCAATATGTTGCCCACATGCCAAAATAACATGGGCGTAATGTTTTTGTTTTTTTTTGATGGCATCATGTGAGAGTGCCGCCTCGGTATACCGTCCGTTTTTTTGAAAAAAAGCCTTGGCAGCATCCAAAAAAACGGGAATATTCAACCAGCCGCCTCCGTCGATTTCTATGCCGCCAAAATCGTCTTGCAAATAGTGACCATAGACGGATTGGTCGTGGTATTGTTTGATAAAAGATTTGAATTTTGCTTTTTCTGATAACTGTGCCCAGTCGTTTTGCTCGGCTATGTTTTTGAAAGGGCGGTAGATAGGAAGCGGGTGAAAAAACGTTGCACCAAGTGTTTTTTCTGCATCTTCGTAGAATGTTTTTAGAAAGGGAAATAACTGTCTGGCCCGCCATGTTCGGACGATGCGATTGCCCGTTAGAGGGTTAATCAGTCCTGCGGCTACACGAGAACAAGCCGAAATATGAGGGTCTGTTAGGATGTGATAATTGAGCCCTAATTTTTGACAAATAAGACCCAAAATGGTACCAGCCAATCCTTGTCCGACAATTAATATGACTTTATTCTTTATATTTTGTTCCTTTGTAATCATGGAGATTCAAATATTTACTTTCAATGATTTTGCCGAAAACACGTATGTCTTATATGATAATACGAATTATTGTACGATTGTAGACCCTGGTAATTTTTCGTCTTCTGAAAATCAAATACTATTTAATTGGATTTCAGAACAACAGCTAATTCCAGACAAAATTATAAATACCCACGCACATATTGACCATATTTTGGGTATTTATGCATGTGTGCGGCAATACTCTGGATTAAAATTTTATCTGCATGAGAAAGATGTGGTAACTTATAATATGCAAAAGCAAATTGGTAAAATGTATGGATTTGGAGAGGTGAATCTTCATGAGATAGACGGTTTGTTGCAAGAGGGGACAGAGGTTTGTTTTGGAGAGACGCAGTTGCAAGTGTTGTTTACGCCAGGGCATGCACCAGGGCATGTTGTTTTTTATCATGAGGCATCAAAGGTGGTGATAGGTGGTGATGTGCTGTTTCGAGGAGGGATTGGTAGAACCGATTTGCCAGGGTGCAATCATCAAGATTTGATTGACTCGATTCATAATCAATTATTTGTATTGCCTGATGATGTGGTGGTATATCCAGGGCACGGTTCCGCTACCACTATTGGAGAAGAGAAAATAAATAACCCGTTTGTCGGGTCAAATGGACGTTAATGTAAATGACTATTAGACAACATATTCCTAATATGCTCACGCTTTCAAATCTGTTTTTTGGCATTGTGGGTATTATCCTTGTATTGGGTGGTTTTGATCATTTGGATTGGATGCCGATGCATCCCGATGTTCGTCTAAAATGGGCTTTTTTCTGTATGTTATTGTCGGGGTTATGTGACTTTGCGGATGGTTTTGTGGCACGTTGGCTCAAAGTGAGTGGAGAGCTCGGCAAACAGCTTGATAGCTTGGCTGATATGGTGACATTTGGTGTTTTGCCAGGGGTGATGCTTTTTCAGTTTATGAAATTGGATGGTTATAGTGATGGGTGGTTGTTTTTGAGCCTTTTGATTCCTTTGTTTTCTGCTTTGCGGCTTGCTAATTTTAATATTGATACACGACAATCTGATACTTTTATTGGGTTGCCGACACCAGCGTGTGCATTGTTTGTAGGGGGATTGGTTTTTTGGCGAGAGATCCCTCATTTTATAGAATTTTCTCAAAACTTAAGATTATGGGCGGTCGTGGCGGTTTTAATGAGTGGGTTGTTGGTTGCCGAAATTCCTATGATGGCGTTGAAGTTTTCTAAGAAAAATAGACAACAAAATTTGCCCAAATATATATTGATTTTGATTATATTGGCAACTGCTGTTATTGCACAAGGTGTTGCTGTTTCTATCAGTATATTGATTTATATTTTGTACTCTATTGGTTCAAATTTATTTTTAGATCTTCGTCAAAAATGAGACGTTTTTATTTTTTTGTATGGGTTGTCGGTTTTATGCACCCGTTTTTTTGCGTTACGGCACAACCCGATCATTCAGTTCTTGAAAAAGACGAGTGGTTTCGTTTTGAGGTGAGTGAAAGTGGCGTCTATCAGCTCACAGGAGGTCAACTTGCTGCTGCGGGGATTGACCTTTTGCGTGTTGATGCAGGCAATATTAGCTTGTACAAAAATGATGGTGGCTCAAAACCCCAATCTATTGATGCCCTGCGGACTCACGACCTCAAAGAAATGGCGATTAAAATTGAGGCGGGGAGCAACCGGTTGGCATTGGATGACCGATTGGTTTTTATGGTGGCGGGGCCAGATTCTACGGTTTTTGACCAAAGCAGACAACAATGGATTGTGTACAAAAATATATATGCGTCGTCCAGTTATATCTATATCAATCCCTACAAAACGACCAAAGGGCTGAGGGTTGTAGCGTCGCCGATATTGTCGTCGTCAGACAAATTGTTGACATATTATGATGAATGGATTGCCGAGGAGAAAAATGATTATAAGCCTTTTCAGTCTGGTAGAGATTATTATAGCGACAGGATTCGCGGTCAGTACGAGGTACGTTTTGACCATCCTCCTTTGGCAGAAAAAGGCGATATTAGAGTGCATATGAATACGGTGTCAGTGCAAAATTACAAGGGGATTACCAGTTTTGACTATGCCATTAATGGAGTTGCGATTGGTCAAAGTGTCTTTCCGAAATTGTCGAACGGACCTTATGACAGAATTGGCACTGTGCATATCGATAATTTTCGACTGGGCGTGGACCGCATTGCAGACAAGTTGGCACCGCTGTCGCTGACGTTGACATTTAACAATGACGCAGAGTTGAGCAGTGCTGGATTGATTGATCGGTTGAGCATGACGTATCCTGCGGTATTGCAAATACCAGAGGTTGGTTTTCGGTTTTTTAGATCAATCGAAAGTTTGTCATACACGACGGCAAGTTTTGATTTTGGAGAGGCGATTGGCAACCGAGATGTATGGGATGTGACGGATCATTTTCGACCAAAAAAAATCAGTTTGGTGGGCAATCAGTTTCATTTTGATACAACTTCGGGGGGCGAAATACCGAGAGAGTTTGTGGTTTTTGATAATCAGCTGGGCAGTCCAGTATTTGTCGGAAAGGTCGACAATCAGGATTTGCATGGAATTGCACCAACGTCACTTTTGATTATAGCACCTTCAGAATTTATGATTTTGGCGAACGAATGGGCAACGTATAGAGCCAATCAAAGTGGGTTGTCGTCTCAAGCGGTTAGTTTGGAGCAAATTTATCATGAGTTTGGTGGTGGGGCGCAGGATATTACCGCTATTCGGGATTTTATAAGGCTGGTCTATCAAAAAGCAAGTGTCGGAACGGATGCACTTCGGTATGTGTTGCTGTTGGGAGATGGATCTTATGATTATCTAGACAAAGGTGGAAAGGGCCATAACAAACTGCCTTTTTATGAATCCCGTAGCTCGCTAGACCCTTTGAGTAGTTATGGGAGCGATGATTATTATGGTTTTTTGGAAGATGGCGAAGGCGACTGGGGCGAAAATGATGCCGGCAATCATACACTCGATATTGGTGTTGGGCGTATCCCGATCAATTCTGCCGAAGAAGGCCATGCTTTTTTTGAAAAATTAAAATTGTACGAAAATAGTCCGCTCGCATTAGGAAAATGGCGCAACGAAATTGCCCTTACGGCAGATGATGAGGATTTTGGCAAGCATATGAGTGATGCAGAATCATTTAGCAAAACAATCGAAACGCAAACAAAAAGATTCCATGTTAACAAATACTATCTCGATAGTTATAAGCAGACATCCATTGCGTCTTCCGAGCTTAGCCCAGATTTTACAAATGCTGTTCTTGAAGCCATTGACGATGGTGTTTTGATTTTCAATTATACAGGCCATGGATCCGAAACGACTTTGGCACAGGAGAAAATGCTGACACTGGAAAGTATAAAAAGTATGCGAAATATTGACCGTCTTCCGTTGTTTGTGACGGGAACGTGTCAGTTTGGTCGCATTGACAATCCCGCATTGCCTTTTCGGTCGGGTGCAGAGGAGATTTTGCTCAACCCTTTTGGTGGTGGAATTGCTTTGTTTACAACGGGTCGACCAGTGTACAGTGATTCTAACAAACGGCTCAATGAGGCGTTTTATAATGCGGTATTTGTCAAAAAAAACGACCGTTACCAACCCCTTGGAGATGTTTTTAAACGAACAAAAAATAATAGTCTTCAAGGCATTAGAAATCGAAATTTCATTCTTTTGGGTGACCCTTCTATGATCCTTAATTATCCGAGCAATAATGTTCGGTTTACAGCTCTTGATGGTCAGTCAATAGGGACGATTCAGACCATTTCGGCTTTGCAAAAAGTCACATTGGAAGGTCAAGTTGTAGACGAAGGGGATGTGATATTGGATGATTTTGACGGGACTTTGTCTCTGAGGATTTATGATCGGGCAAAAGTACAACGTACGCTAGGTAATCAGATGGAGCCATTTCAATTTTCGACCAGAACCAGTGTTATTTTTAACGGGCGTTCAACGGTCAAAAATGGTCAATTTAGTCTGCAATTTGTAGTGCCAAAAACCGTTGAATATGCCAATGACAACCTTCTTTTTATTTCTTATGCGCAAGACGACCACCACCGAGATGCCAACGGACGCGGTGCACCGCTGGTGATTGTGGGAACAGATGAGGGTGCGGATCAAGACCAACAAGGGCCTGATATTGATATATTTGTCGAAAGCCCCGATTTGAAAGCGGGAGAACTGGTTGCCAATAATGTTGATGTGACGGTGAATTTCGCAGACGATAACGGGATTAGTCTCACGTACAATGCGGTAGCACCGGGTTTGGTGGCAGTTTTGGATCAAAAAAAGACGGTAGATTTGACTTATTTGTACCAAGCGGATTTGGATGATTACAAAAGCGGTACGGTGGTTTTTCCGCTGAGTGATTTGGAAGAAGGGCAGCATACGATTGTGGTGTATGCGAGAGATACTTGGAACAATCCCTCTTCGGTTTCTAAAACTTTTGAGGTTGGAGGAGCCAATGATGTATTGATTCGGTCTTATGGTGTTGCGCCACAGCCAGTGACTGATCGGGCGCAATTTTGGGTAAAGCATGGTCAGATTGGTGCGGATATTCGACTCGAACTTGAGATTTATGATGTCATGGGGCACCTTGTCCATACGCAATCCGTTATAGAGATGAAAAGTGATGGTAATTTGAAACAATTGGTGTGGGAAAAGCCATTTTTAAAGAGTGCCTCTGGCATATTAATTTATCAAATCACAGTGAATAACTTGCAAAATGGTGCAAAAACAGTCTTAAGGGGTAAAATGGTGTTAAAAAAATAAGTATATTTGATACTTTGTAGGTTTATTATGAAAACAAAACAGTTAGTTATGTTGTGTTGTATTGTGTTGTATTCGGCAACGCAATCATTTTTTGCACAAGCACAAACAGTTATCACGTCTAATAATTTGTTGGGGAAAAATGATGAATTGCGCACCATCACTGTTGCGGTGCCTTTTTTGATGATTTCGCCAGATCCCAGAGCGGCATCGCTGGGTGATACGGGTGTTGCGACCAGTCCCGATCTCAACTCTTCTCATTGGAATCCCGCCAAGTTGGCTTTTATGAAACCGGATTTTGGCGCATCGTTCTCTTATAGCCCTTGGTTGGCAAAAATCATTGATGACATGAGCCTATCGTATCTAACGGTTCAAAAAAGAATCTCAAAAACGCAGGTTGTGGGGCTTAATTTTCGTTATTTCAATTTGGGCAATATCACATTTAGGGATGATAATGCAGCAGAGACGGGGTCTTTTCAGCCACGAGAATTTTCTATTGGCGGGACTTACTCTCAACAATTAGCAGAGAATCTGTCGTTTGGCTCTAATCTCAAATTTATTTACTCTAATTTGGTTGGTAGTATCGGAAATACCAATTCGGATGCTCAGGCTGGTTTTGGGTTTGCCGTAGATATGGGTTTGTATCATTTTATACCTCTTAATATAGGGTATCATCAAGCCAAATTTGCATGGGGTCTGGCATTGTCTAATTTGGGGAATAAGATTTCTTATGGTGGTGCTGGCGGTCAAAATTATATTCCGAGTAATTTTCGTTTGGGTCAGGCGTTTACGTATGAGTTGGATCAAGACAGTAATTTGACATTTTCCTATGATATCAACAAGCTGATGGTGCCGACGCCGCCTGTTTACGAGAGGGGCAGCGATGGTGAAATAAAGCTAGATGCCAATAATAACCCGATTATTGCCCGAGGTGAAAATCCCGATCGGGGTTTGTTTAGCAGTATTTTTGGCTCTTTTGCGGATGCGCCAGATGGTTTCAGTGAAGAGTGGCAAGAGATCACGCATCATTTTGGACTAGAGTATAAATTTCGCGAGGTATTGGCAGTCAGGATGGGCTATTTTTTCGAAAACAGTAATAAGGGAGGTCGAAAATACTATTCGTTCGGAGCTGGGATTAATTTCAAAAAATTCGGTATGGATTTGGCATATCTTGTGCCGAATCAGCGTACCCATCCTTTGGCAGAAACGATACGGTTCAAATTATCCTACGCTTTTGAAAAAGCCATTTTGGATCAAGACATATTAAAAAAATAATCACGCACCATTGTGAGACCCCTTGACCGATATCAAAGTCCCGATTACCAAGCGATTGAGGGTTTTATAAGCAAACAGGGGCATGCGGTCACATTGTCCAATGGCATCCCTATTTTTGGGGTTAAAGAGGGGTTGCAAGACATTATTTATTTTCATTTTATTTTTCCACAGGCGGGCGAAAAATACAGTGATCAAAAGGGGTTGCCATATTTGGCGTGCAGAGGCATGCATGAGGGTATATTGGGACAAAGCCGAACTGATTTGTCCACGGTATTTGACCGTTATGGGGCGTTTGTCAATTATGCGATTACGCCAGACCATAGCAGTGTATCGGTGCATATGCTCAAAAAAAATGTCAAATCAGTATTGCCGCTTATCAGGGATATGATGGTGTCGCCAGCCTATCCAAAAGACCGCATTGATTTGCTCAAAAAAATCCAAGTCCAGTCTATCATACAGGACAAAAACGAAAATAGTTATTGGGCAAGAAAAACTTTTAAAAAACAATTTTTTGGTAATAAACATCCCTATGGACGGACGGTTTTGATTGAGGATTTAGAGGGTGTCACACTCAATGGTATGTTTAATTTTCATGCATCTGCGTATCAAAACGTCCAACTGTTTTTGGGTGGAGATGTTGATGACAAGATGATGCAATATGTCGAGGCGGTTTTTGGAGATTTTCCATACAATCCTCTTTGCACACGTGTGGATCATGCCGTTGACCAATTTTGTCCAGGCAGGCATTTTGTCAATGCGCCACAACCACAACAGGCGACGATACAACTGGGGATGCCAATTGTCTCTCAACAACACCAAGATTATTATAATGTTGAAATTTTGACAACGCTCATTGGGGGATATTTTGGTAGTCGGTTGATGAAAAAATTGCGTGAAGAAAAAGGCTATACCTATGGGATTCAATCTGGTATCATGAATTTGGAAGAGGCGACCGTTTTTTTTATCATGGGCGAAATGAAGGAATCCCATGTCATGGATGCGATGAAAGACATCAAAACAGAATTTGACATTTTGTTGTCAACACTCATAGAGCCCGAAGAGTTGCTCCGATTGAAAAACTATATTTTCGGCGCATATCTCCATATGCTGAATAGTCCTTTTGGGCATATCAATCGGTACAGAAAATTGATTATGAAAAAGTTGCCGATGGATTATTATGAAAAAGGCTTGAAAAGTTTGAAAACAGTCACGGCAGAAGATCTTCAGGAAACGGCAAAAAAACATTTCAGCTTTGAAAAATTATTGCAAATCATCGTTGCCAAAAGGTGATGTGCATATTATCAACCAAAAATGCAAAAAAACGATTTATTAATTGAGCAACTGAGATTTGGTTTTGATAAAAAAAAGAGTGCCTTGGTTGCCGAGTCGGTCTTGTCAACGCCCCAAAGTTTAGACTGTTTGATGTCGGTGTTTTTGGAGGGTGAGCTACGGTCTAATCAGAGATGCGGCTGGATATTAGAAGTCATCGCCAGACAAAACCCCACGGCATTGCACCCTTATCTCGGGACGATGTTGGTACATTTACAAAAAAATCCCACAGAAGCATTGAAACGCAATACAATGCGCACGTTGCAGTTGATGGATTTGCCTGAAGAGGTGGCGGGTGCGTTTTTGGACCAAGCTGTTTTGTACATGGAAGACGCCAAATGCGGAACGGCGATTCGGGCGTTTAGTTTGACCTTGTTTGCACGGCATACTGATTTCTATCCTGACCTAAAAAGAGAACTCAAAATCATACTTGAATACCAAATTAATACGGGGACAATCGGTTGGAAATCCACTTGTAAAAAGCATTTGGCACGTTTGTTAGGGCAAAAAAGTACATTGTAGAACCAAAAAAACAAACGAAAATATGGAAAATCTCATAAAAAGCATTACATTAAGACTGTAAAAGTACAGTATGCATATTTAGAAAATGAGAAAATGATTTTCATTAAATCATTGATTTTTAGATAAATAAATGGTTTTTTGTTGTGATTGTTTCGAAATAAGCGTGATTGCTGTATTTTACTAATTTCGGATATTTCCTATGAAAGTTATATTTTTGATAAAATGCGATTGTTATCCAATCAATTCCTCTTACTTTTGAATTATGAGAGATGAATTTGACTTTATAAAAATTGAACTGTGAAACTGATATACTTTAAATTTTTTTATACGATTTTGTTGAGCATGTTGGTATATCTTGTGTCTGCTCAAGTGGGCATTGGGACGGATTCTCCACATAGCTCTTCTGCGTTGGATATATCTAGTAATAATAAGGGTGTTTTGGTGCCTAGACTGTCAACGGTCGAAAAACAGGCCATCCCGACACCAGCGACTGGGTTATTGGTATTTGATATTGACCAGTCAAAATTTAACTATTATGATGGTACTGAGTGGAAAGAGTTAGGTGCAGGGGCTGCTTCTGTGGGAGGTGGCGAGAAAGGTGAAAAAGGCGATACAGGACCGCAAGGACCAGTTGGACCGCAGGGGCCACAAGGACCACAGGGTATTCCTGGCACTGGCGGTGGTGTTGGCGGTGGCACGACGGATGGTTGGGCATTGACAGGCAATGCTAGTACAACTGATAATCAATTTTTGGGCACGACTGATGATAGGCCTTTTAGCCTCAAAACGAATAATATGAACCGCCTGAAAATATTAGGTGGAGACGATTTGAATTTGAGAGTGGGGATTGGGACAGAAATCCCAATGGCTAATTTGCATGTTTTTTCACCGTATCAAGCGCAACTTTTCGATGCATTTAGACTTGAGCGTAATAATGGAACAACTGGTTTTCAACGGGCGGCAGCATTTCAGGTGTCGAATCGAAATAACAATATAGTATTGGGTATTGGTGATAGAGAACAAGCTGGAACAGATGCTAATGCTAACTATTCCAGTGATGTTCAGTTACATTTGTTTAATAAGGCAACGGCTGGTCTCAAATTGGAAATCGACAAGGCGTCGAATGGTAACGAGCGATCTTTTAACATGACGCTTTCGCCACTGTTTGTAACTTTTTCTAGTATTTCAGAACGTACTGGCTACAGATGGCTAGTGAATAATGGAACAACTTCTTCCAAACAAATCCTGAGTTTCGGTGTTGCTGAAAAAAAACTTAATACATTTTTGGACATCGTAGCTACTAATACAACGATTACAGGAAACACAACGATTACAGGAAATCTAGAGGTGACTGGTACGGTTACATCGATGACGAGCGCGACATCTGACCGTCGAGTCAAACAAAATATTACGGCTTTGCCGAGCGGACTAAAAGAGATTATGGGACTAAAGCCCGTTACCTATAATTGGGATTCGAAATACGCGCAATATTTAGGATCATCTTCAAAAAAGCAGTTCGGATTTATCGCGCAAGAGGTCAAAAATACCATCCCTGGTATGGTATCCATACAGCCGAGAACATTTGGCACGGAGACGATCAGTGATTTTCATTTTTTGAAGTACGATACTATTTATCCGTTTTTGGTAAAAGCCATACAAGAGCAACAAAAACAAATCGAAACGCAACAAAAAATCATCGATAGAATGGAGCAGCGACTGTCTGCTTTGGAAAAAGCAGGGTCAAAATAACAGTTTAACGATGGGGGTTCTATGATGAGATACAGAATAATCGGTTATGGTATGTCCATTGTGATGGTGGTTGTGCAGGTGTCGTTTGGCGTGTCGGCTCAGGATTTGGTGCTTCCTGCTGGTGAGACGCTTTATGTCGTGGGAGACACGCTGTCTTGTCAGGCTAATTTTGTCCAAAAAGGCATGTTGAGTCTCAAAAATGGCACATTGTCATTACACCAAAATTGGGAAGATACAGGTGTCAAAACGTTCGAAAATGACACCATTGTCTATGCTGGTGACAATCAAACGGTCACGGCGGCACACGATGTCTACCATACATTGGCGACCAAAGGCGGTGACAAAACATTTGACAAGGGGTTCGAGACCGATACATGGATAGTCGAGGGGGGCATTGTGACAATACCCGACGATGCCCGCGTTCTGGTCAAAGACAATGTGATTGGGGGATCTCCGACGGCGTATCTAAAAGGCAAACTTATCCGCCAAATCAACGACCCGCCACAGGATCAAATGATTTTTCCTATCGGTAACGACCAATATTTGCCCGTGCGGATGTCCAATATCGAGCCTGGTACTACCAAAGTGGCATTTAATATCGTCGAAGAGGCGACCAATGCCACCGACGATACGGGCTTGATCGAGACCATTTCGCAAAAACGGTACTGGGAAAAAGAAGTGGTAGAGGGTGACCCAGCAGCAGCAAAAATAGACCTGACATGGGCATCGGATGATGCTGGTATCAGTAGAGAAAACGCCTCGGTATTGGCAGGGCAGGTACTCGGTGGGGCATTTGTCTCTTTGGGACAGCAGAGCCGAGAGGATCTCGAGGAGGGGCGCAGCATCATCAATAGCAAGGAGACGGCCGAGGCGACGGATGTCTTTTTCACATTGGCAGCCGAAAAAAACCTCGAAGACCTCGATTGTATTCCCAATGCGTTTGTGTCTTCAGATGTCGAGGGGATGCAGGACAATGTGTTTCGCCTTTTGTGCCCACAATTGTCCGAGGACAATTTTCGGATGACCATTTATAATCGCTGGGGGGTGACGGTTTTTGAGACGGAGGACTTGAACGAAGCGACAGAAAAGGGCTGGAACGGTACGTTTTTTAACAAGGGACAAGTGCTGCCACCAGATGTTTATGAGTACATTATTTTGGGACATTTTACTAACGAAAAGCCGTTTAACAGACAAGGCATTGTGCAAAAAATAAATTAGTGAAGCGGTTAAATTCGATATATCTGTGGGGGTTTTGGATGACCTTTTTTGTATGGGCTTCTCCACAGTGGTCTTTGGCACAGGATGGTGTTTTTTCGCAGATGTACGCAGCACCTTTGTATGTCAATCCAGCGTTTGCGTCGTTGGATCAATCCGTACAGGTTGGGCTCAATTATAGGGGGCAGTTGCTCAACAAGGCGTATTTGCATACTTCTCAGCAGTTTTCTTTTATCTATCCGATTGTCACCTCTGATCCTCGTGATCCAACCAATGTCAAGCACAAGGGGGCATTGGGGCTTTCGGCGTTCAACGAAATGATTGGTGAGGGGGGCTTTTACCGCAATACTGGCGTGTTGCTGACAGCCTCGTATAATTTGCACCTTAACCAAGCCAAAACCACACGGTTGGGGTTGGCTGTTCAGGGCGGTTATGTTTTTCGTTCGACGGGGTTGGATCGTCTAAAATGGGTGTCGCAGTATGAAAATTTGGTGGGTTTCAATCCAGAAATTGTACCAGATATCGGGTCGCAGCAAAATCTAAACATCGGAATTCCGCAGGTCAATGCGGGGTTTATTTTGCTCAAAAGAATTGTTGCAAACGAGGTTGAGAATACAAGGAGCAAATTTTTTTATTTGGGCGGCAGTGCCAATTATCTGACTGCACCAAATGTTGACGTGACCGACAAAAATCCCTACCAGAAAAAAATCCTGTTTAAGGGGCAAGCTGGGATAGACCTGCCCATTGGGCAAAAGTGGCTCGTATCGCCTAATATCATGTACCAATTTCAAAACAGCATTGGGCAGATTTTTGCGGGCATGTACCTCTACTATGTCATCAAACAGGGCGGTGAAAAGACAAAGAATTTGACGCTCATGCTGGGCAGTTGGTACCGACAAAATGATGCTGCGATTGCCATGTTCGGTGTGCAATATGGGCGATTGACTTTGGGAACGAGTTATGACTATCGTATCTCCAATATCCGAGATGGGCTGATCAACAATGATTTTCTTGAAATATCATTGAACCTCAAGCTGAAAAGCAAAATAAAAGAAGAAAAAATCAAGGCTTATCGGCCTATGTTATTGCTATAATCGATTTTTTAAGGACATTTTTAGGTTTAATTTTTGTTTTTTTGTGTCAAAAACAAACGGTCTACTAAATCCTGTCGACTGGGTGCCTATTATCTACATTTGGCAGAGCGTGAGCGAAGACAACGCAAAAATGAAAGCCTCAGTGGCAACACCCTCTCAATAATTTAACACGAACCGCTCTTTATTGTCGGACTTTTGTATTAGCTTTGCTCACTAAATCTTTTTTTACTAAATATTATTGATTATGAACACTTTGAAAAACAAAATGATGACCGCCTTGTTATTGGCATTTGCCCCAATGGCACTATTGATGAACGGCTGTGGCTCTAGCGACAGCGATGACACAACGCCTTCTAGCCCCCCCCCCCCCCCCCCTACGGCAGTAGAGCTTAGCCTGATAGACGGTCAAGAAGCAAAGTCCGTCGCAGGTAGTGGAGAGGTTGATCTCACCACTATTTTCACTGTCAAATTCACCCCAGAGAATACTGCCGACAAGACCGTCAAATGGTCTTTTACCAGTACAGACAACAACACGTCAACACTGACAGAAAATGGCATGCTAACACCCAAGGCAGCGGGCACCATCACAATCGTCGTCACATCTAAAGCGAAAAGCACTGTCACGGGAGAGACCACGTTCACCATTACTGCCCCGATTGTACTCCCTAATGGAATCACGGTTCGCTTGAAATCAGGTCAATCAGCAGAGACATTAATGGGCACGACCGTACTCGACCTCAATACGGTGTTTGACATCACGTTTGACCCTGTTACAACCACGGACCAATCGGTCAAATGGTCTTTCATCAGCAATGATAATAATACGTCCGAGCTGACTGCCGATGGCAAACTGACCCCCAACAAGGTAGGTGATATTACCCTGATCATCACATCCAACGCCAAAAGTGACGTGAAAACCAATACTGGTTTTGTCATCAAAGCCAATATTGTACTCCCCGAAAGCATCGCACTTAAATTGAAAAATAGTCAAACCGTAGCCGAGGCGACGATTGGTTTGACCGCGCCCAATCTCAACGATATATTTGACGTGGCATTCACCCCTGCCAATACCACGGACACAACAGTGATATGGTCGCTGAAAGACAAATCCGCAGGTGTTGTCGAAGACAGGGCAATGGTCACAGAGGCTGGTATATTGACCGCCATTACAGCTGGTACGGTCACGGTCGTTGCGACTTCGAAAGCCGCACCGAGTGTCAAAGTCGAGAAGAATTTTGTTATCAAGGCTGCCACGATAAAACTTGTCCTCCCCACAGCCATCGCCCTTTCCCGCAAAAGCGGACAAACGACCACTACCGCTATGGTAGGTACGATGCTTGACCTGAAGACGATTTTTGACGTAACTTTCACCCCTGCCGAGCCGAGTAATAAAGGCGTGACATGGTCACTTGCACCAGCCGACCAAGACAAGGCAAGGGTTACAACAGAGGGCGAATTGACGACCACAGCCGTCGGCATGATTACGGTCATGGTCACCTCTTCGGCAGTCCCTGACTTGACATCAACGGGTCAGACTTTTACCATCAACCCAGTTCTGCCCACGGCACTCGCACTGACTGCCACAGGCACAACATCCGCAGTAGCGGGCAGTGAATCGGTTGATCTCACGCAGATCTATGCAGTAGGGTTCACCCCCAACAATACGACAGACCAAACCGTGACTTGGTCGCTCAAAACCACCGAAGATAAAGCCAAAGCCACCATAACAGCAGAGGGTATGCTGACCCCAACGGCAGTAGGGACGGTGACGGTCATTGCCACATCCAAAGCCCTCGATACGGTGATGGGCGAAGCCACCTTTACCATCAACCCAGTTCTGCCTACCACTATCACGATTGCGCCCAAAACCGCCTCAACTATCGTCAGTACAACACCAATCAACCTCAACGATATATTCGCGGTGACGGTCATGCCGGATGATACGACAGACAAAACCGTGACTTGGTCGCTCAAAACCACAGCAGATGAAGACAAGGCCACCATCACAGACGCAGGCATGCTGACCGCCAATGCAGAAGGCACGGTGACGGTCATTGCCACATCCAAAGCCCTCGATACCGTGATGGGCGAAGCCACGTTCACCATCACCGCTGCCCCTGTACTGCCTACAGCCATAACGCTTAGTCTAATAAACGGTAAAACAACTACCGCAGAAGTAGGGTCTGGCACAATTGACCTGACGACGATTTTTGACATGGCATTCACCCCTAGCAATACGACAGACCAAACCGTGACTTGGTCGCTGGAAACAACAGACAAAGCAGCCATTACAGATGATGGGAAACTGACCCTCAAGGTAGCAGGTAGCATCAAAATCATCATCACATCCAATGCCAAAAGTAGCGTGACAGCAGAAAAGACTTTTGTCATCAGTGTCAATTACTTCAAAAGACTGCTAGAGGTTGGGGAACTGCCTGCCAAATCAGACTTCGTCAATTTGCCACAAGCGGCGCGGGATGCCTTGACCCCCATCGCTGGGGTTAGCTCCAAGTCTATAGGTATCCTGTATGTGACCGAAAACGGAGGCAGCGATGCCACCAAGGATGGTCGCACACTGGAAAAGGCCTATGCTGCAGCAAATCTCAAAAAAGCCATTGATGATGCGGGGACTGCTGCAACTACTATGAAACCCTATCTGGTATTGGTCGCACCAGGCACGTATGCTATTACCACAACACTCAACATGAAAAACAATGTGCTCATTGTTGGTGGTCTTGCCGAGGATGGTAGCCTGAGCACAACGGCGACCATTTTAGATGGGGGCGACAATACTCAAATCTTTAGCAGCTCAGACCTAGATAAGAGTGCCGTCCTCTACGGCGTGACGATTACCAAGGCGATGGTGACTGGTGGTAATGGTGGTGGGATGTTTAATCAAAGATCATCGCCCATCCTCACTGGCGTCACATTCTCTGGCAATACGGCTGCTGGTTCTGGTGGTGGGATGTATAATCTTAATTCATCTCCAATCCTCACTGGCGTCACATTCTCTGATAATATGGCTAATAGTTTTAGTGCTGGTGGTGGTGTTGCTGGTGGTGCTGGTGGTGGGATGTATAACGATAACTCATCGCCCATCCTCACTGGCGTCACATTCTCTGGCAATACGGCTGCTGGTTCTGGTGGTGGGATGTATAATCAAAGCTCATCGCCCATCCTCACTGGCGTCACATTCTCTGGCAATACGGCTAGTGGTGATGGTGGTGGGATGTCTAATAAGATTTCATCGCCCATCCTCACTGGCGTCACATTCTCTGGCAATACGGCTACTACTGGTGGTGGGATGTATAATGATAATAATGGCAAATCTGGTCCCATTATCAGCAATAGCATCTTTTGGGGCAATACAGCGAATGGTGCAAAATCCCAAATATACATAGCCAATTTTGCGGGTAGTGCTACTGAGAATCTCAGCATCCACAATAGTATCATAGAAAGTGGCACGGCGGGCTTTGGATATAGGGTGGCTGCTAATGCAAATGGTGTATATCCAGATACAAATATAGTCTCCAGTGGTATTATGGATACAGACCCCCAATTGGTAGACAAAACCATTGACTTGTATCCAGGGGCAAGCGTCACGATAAAGGCAATACAGTCAGGTAGCTCTGCCATCAACCAAGGTCTGTATGTCAAAAGGAGTGGCAGCACTTTCTACTACAGCGAGGATGCCATTACTTGGTACACGGGTTTTGATGGCAGTGGATTGAGCGGAACAGACACTCCGCCCTCTGGTGCCACCGACCTCACAGCAAAAGACATCACAGGCCACGACAGAACGGGCAGGCCCGATATTGGGGCGTACGAGTTCCGTTAGATAAAAAACAATACGGTTTATTAAAGCCAATCATTGAGACCCAACCTCGGCTGGGGGTCACGGGTTGGCTTTTTTTCGTTGTAATAAGTCCTTCCTGTCGGCTTTTGGTCATTGTGCTGCTCAAAAAAACCTATCAATAAAATCAAAATCAATTTAGCCTAAATGAGCAACAGGTTGTAAAAAATTTAAATTCACCCACGTGATAGATGACAGATATGGTCATGACCTTGCTCATAGACATTTTACCTTGTCTATTTTTGGACTTTTGCCATTTGCCATTAGGGTTTGTCTCAAAGCAGGTTCAAAAACCTTTGTAAATTTGTCAATATTGAAGAAAATTTCAGCAAGTCTACGATGAGAGATTATAGCCGATAATTCGGTTAACTATTTATAAATCAAACGATTATTTTTTTTAAGTGCCTACTTCCGCTTTTTTTTTTGCCCTATTTCTAGTAAAAAACCAACATTCTTAAGTCAAACTCAGATGTTTAACTTATCTTTGCACTCGTATGGTAGTTTAAATTTTGTAATCGTAGGTTACGATTATTAAGAAAATAAATAGTTTTTTATTATGAAAAGAATTTTATCTTTTTTCACTGTAGGGTTTCTTGTTTTATTTATGTCTTTTTCGGGATCTTTGATGCTACGGGCACAAATAACATTAACAGGTCCTGTGGGCAATTCCACGAATTTGGCATTATGGCTCAGAGCAGAGGATTTTGTAGGTATCAATGATGGAGCACGGCTGGCAACATGGCCAGCTGCTAAGGGACAAAATGTATTTCAAACCAGCACCACACGAAAGCCAACTTTAGCACGGGGTAGTATCAATGGGTATTCAGCAGTCCGATTTAATGGGACTACTCATTATATGGCTTTTCCTCAGGCGATTTCGTTGAGTACAGGTGATGGTGCTACAGTTTTTTTTATGATAAAAGAGGAAGGTACGCCTAACAAGTCAGGTGGTTTACTGGGCACTAATACTGGTACACTCACATCATTAGAAACTAACAGAGGCGGAGCCGGTTATTTTGGCTTTTATAAAGATGGTTATTATGTCTCAAAGCTGGCTAAAACATATGATAACACACCGCGGACGCTTGGTTTTTTTCGTAATGGGACTGCCTATTCTCTTTATAGCCGCGAAAACGTAGAAACGTTGGCTGCCCCTATGAGGACTTGGGATAACCCAAATCTTTTGGGAATCGTAAGAGATACTTCAGGTCTACAGTATTACAAGGGTCTTATGTCAGAGGTTATTATTTATAACCGTGCACTAACGACTATTGAGAAAGATATCGTCAAAACCTATTTAGCCATTAAATATGGCACCTCAGTATATGATGATAAAGGGGCGGTTACCAATTATCTGACACTTGATGGTCCAGATGCAGATACAGAGCCAGATGTGATTTGGGATGTGACGGCAAGTGATGGTTATAATGCAGGTATATTTGGACTGGGACGTAATGATAGCCAAAGGTTGGATCAATCTATTGGGACATCGCGAACGGTAGATGCTAAGTTGAAAGGTCTTGTCATTGAGACGATTGTTCCCTTAACGGATCGATCGTATTTGGTGGTAGGGGATAATAATCTTGCGGGTTTTACAGAAGATGGTGTCCCGACTGTATTGGCAAATTTGAATAGTAAATCGGTCAGGCAAAAACGTATTTGGCGTGTGCAAGAGACCAACAACGCTGGTAATGACGTTGTTTTGGTTTTTAATTTAGACAAACTTGATTTTGCTGATTTTGTTGATTTTAAATTGGTGAAGAGTACGACGGCTGACTTTACAGCTGCTACAGGAGGAGATATTGTGACGGCGACCAGTAACTTGAATAATGTCTTGACTTTTAAAAATGTCAATTTTGATACGGGGTATTTTACCCTTGTAGGTACAATAGAAGGACCAGTTGGTAATGGTGTCAATTTAGCATTATGGCTCAAAGCAGACGATGTCACAGGTGTCGCCAATAATGCAGTTATTCAAAACTGGCCAGCTGCTAAGGGAACTGATGCAACCCAAGTCGCCATTGGAATCCAGCCCCTTTTTGTAGAGAATGGTATCAATGGGCAGCCAGCAATTAAATTTGATGGGACTAATGATTATATGGATATTGCAGTGTCTGCGTTTAATGCTGGTACTGGTGCCGCAGTTTTTTTAATGATCAAAGAGGATACTGTTACTAAGTCAGGTGGTTTACTGGGTGCTAGGACTACTGATCAGGCATCAATACAAACTAACAGAGGCCCTTATTTTGGCCTTTATCAATTGAACAACGCTAGCTACAAAATCCTCGCAAAGAAGGTTTCAACGGATGATGTCACACCGCGGACGCTTGGTTTTTTTCGTAATGGGGCTGCCTATTCTATTTATAGTCGCGACGGTGAAAAATTTGTAACTGCAAACACAGGAGATTTTAATTGGGATGAAATGTTCCACGTGGGGACAGCAATAGATGCTGATGCTAACGTTGGCAGAATTTATTACGACGGTCTTATATCTGAGGTTATTGTTTATGACCGTGCACTAACGACTGGTGAGCAAGACGTCGTCAAAACCTATTTTGCCATTAAATATGGTACCCCAGTACGTAGTAATGGTAGTGAGAATAACCCACCGCCGCTTACCAATTATCTGGCACCTGATGGTCCAGATGCCGGTACAGAGCCAGATGTGATTTGGGATGTGACGGCAAATAATGGTTATAATAGCAATATCTTTGGGGTGGGACGCAATGATGTTCAGGCATTGAACAAGACTGAGTCAACATTGTATGCAGAAAATGGAACCAAAGGAGAGTTGACTGTTAAAGGTAATGGTAATTTTGACGATTCTAGTTATTTGTTGATAGGGGATAACAATGTAGCTTTGGATGAGGTGACTAATCCTCGGTTTAATTTAGGAAAAGGAGTGGACATTGCTATGAAGAGAGTGTATTTGGCAGAAGCAATAACCAATGATGCTTCTGTGACCTTGGAATTTGATATATCTAATACAGGACTCTCGACTGCTAAAGTGTCGGATTTAGTATTGATTCAAAATAATGATGCCGATTTTATGGATGATTCGGTCATAATCATCAGCCCAGAAAGTATAAATAATGATATTGCGGTTTTTAAAGATGTATCATTCAAGAAAGGCAAGACTTATTTTACACTGGGTGAGTCAGTTTATCTTGTAGCCATAGAGTTAGTTCAAAACGGTGCTGAGGTTTCGGCTAGTGGTACAGCGATGCCATTGATATACAAATTGTCAATCAAAGACTATGAAGGTAATGCTGTAACGTTGAATACTGGTCAAACACTAGATGTGACTTTGACTGCGAGTGGGACGGCGAATTTTACGGATGATTATACGGTTGGTACGGGGGTGACTGCTACGTCTACAGCAAACGAATATAAGGTGACGATACCAGAAAACGTCTCCGAGCTTGAGTTTAGTTTTGATGTGGTCGATGATGTCGTTGAAGATGCAGATGAGACATTGACTTTGACCCTTGTTGATAGAACAGCACGAGATGGCTTTTCGAATGTAGCTATGCCAAACAATACTGCAAAGGCCACCATTACGGACAATGACCCTCGATTGTTCATTACCAATACGGAAACGAAGGTGTTAGTAGGCGATAAGCTGGATATGACGGCTACTTTGGATGGAGGGGCAGCTACGACTGCTAGTGTGACGTGGTCGACTAGTGATACAACAGTTGCAACGATTGGGACTACAGGTGCATTGATGGGTATTTCTCCAGGTAAGGTGACAGTGACGGCGACAGCGACGGACGATACTAGGGTGTTTGCTACTAAGGAAATTACGATTGAACCAGTTCCAGTAGCAGGCGTGTCAGGGGTATCGATGTGGCTGAGGGCTGATAGTGGTTTGAGCACGACAGCTGATGGTACTGGCTCTGCTCCAACAGATGGTCAACGGGCCTTCTCATGGAAAGATACTGTTGCGTCTGGTAAGTTGTTTTCGACAGAAGGTGGTCATGTGGACTTTATTGATATGAGTGGTTATAATATGGAGGGAGCACTGTACAAAGAAAAGGGTGTCAACCAATTCCCTGGTTTGAATTTTAAGTCAGTTTTTTTTTGGAATAAGCCAAACAAACACTGAAAAATTATTACTTGATGATCGTGAGTCTTTTACATTTATTGCAGTGGGTATTGGGTCTAATAAATTTTATTCAGTAGAAGAAACGGATAGTGACGGATTTGGGGCTCTTTTCGGCGGAGATTATTCTGTCATTTATAGCATAAACAGTGACACTGGCGATTCATCTGAAATTTCTGCAAGTGAAGATAACAGAACTGTTAAGGTTGCCTCGAGTGTTGACTCTCCTTATATGATGTCGGTTCGACACAATGAGGTTACAAGAATGGCAACAGTTAAGTTTAATGATGCTAAAGAGTCAACTGGTGCCTTTTCTAATTCAACAAGAAAGAATGATCAGTCCTTTGGTGATATTAATCCAGATATCGTACAATTAGCATCTGTTGCCATAGATGCTACCTCTTTTGTTGGTGAGGTTTTGGCTTTTCCTAAGGTATTGACAGATGAAGAGTTGGCAAAGGTGCAGTCTTATTTGGCAATTAAATACGGTATTACCCCTGGTTATGTGGCGGAGGATGTCACGACTCATCCTAGTGGGTCGTCATTTGTGAGGCATAATATTGTATCGTCTAGCGGTACGACGGTCTGGGATGCGACGGCGGATTTGGCGTATAGCAATGATATTGCGGTGATAGGGCGAGACGATACCAGTAGATTGAATATTCCCCTTAACAAGCCGGGTGCAGTAGGCGATAATGCGGATTTGGTTACTTTGAGAGTCGATGCTATGACGGGCTTTGTTAATGAGTCATTTATTGCCATTGGCAATGACCTCAAAGACAAAACGTTGAAAAAAGGCGCGATAAAGGGTGCAAGATTGGAGACCGCAAGGTCGTGGAAAGTGAACAGGGTCAATACCCAAGTGGCATTTTATGTCGAATTTGATTTTCCTGATGATATGACTACGGCGGCGGCTGATTTGGTATTATTGGTGGACAAAGATGGCGACGGTGATTTCACTACGGGAGAGGTGGCTTTTTTGACACCTGAAACTGCTGAAAACACAGAAAAAACAGCCGAGTTCCTCATCCCCGCAGGAACGGAGTTATTTGGTGCTAACAACAATAGTCTGGTGATAAAAGCAATTGTGCCAGAAGCGCCAGGAGGCATCTTTAGTGGTCTTGTGACGTGGTTGCAATCCGATAATTATAACCCTAACGATGGCATATGGACGGATAGATCGCCGGGTTTTAATGATTTTCGACAAACGACCGTGGCGGCACGCCCGACTGTGAAAGCAAATGGATTGCAGTCCTACCCAACACTGGTATTCAATGGTACGAATAATTATCTAGAATCCGATAGCAATACCATTTTGTCGCACGAACAGTATACTAAAATAGTGGTATTGAAACGAAACGCAGACGGTTTCGGTCATATTGTTTCATCGTTCCCGAAGAGAAATTTTTTTAATTTTTCAGGAAGTTCACCTAGTGGCCTCTTGGAAGCAACGGATCGTACTGTTAGTTGGATCAGTGATGCTCGATTAGCAATTGATACATTTGGTATTGCTTTGGCAGCTAAGGGTGTAATTGGTTTAAATGGCCAACTTAATAGTTCTCCAAGTCCATCGTCTAATAGTGGCAGTAAGCTTTTTATTGGTGCAGGGGGCCTATTCTCACTGACGGGTTTTTTGAATGGAGAAATTGCAGAGGTGATTTTGTATGACGATAGAACATTGCCCAATACGGAACTCCACAGAATCAACACTTACCTAGCCATCAAATATGGTATTACATTGGAGCATGATTATATTGCCAGTGACGGTACGACGACGGTGTACGAGAGAGCAGGATATGAGTCTAATATCATCGGGATTGCCCGTGATGATGTATCGGGTGGGTTATTCAAATCTGCCAAATCGGTCAATGCTGGTGCTATTTTGACATTGTCAAAAACGGATGACTTTGCAGCAGATCAGACCTATCTTGTAGTAGGACAAAATGGTGTAGATGCGATGACTGTCAGTACAACGAATATTCAGACTGGTCTAAAGTCAACACTGTCAAGAATTTATGAATCTCAAATAACTAAAAGTGCAGGAAATGTGACTTTGGCATTTGATTTGACCAATACGGCGTATAGTGGTCAATCAGCGGAATCTTTGTTTTTGGTACAGGGGACAAGTGCGGATTTTACAACAGGGACTTTAATCAAGAAAGTTCCAGCGGGTATTACGAATGGTGTTGCGACTTTTACGGGTGTTGATTTGAGCGCCAATGGCTATTTCACTTTGGGCTTGATATCAGATCCAGTGATTCATTTGACAAAGGTCATCGATGGTGCAGAGGTGCCGACTGGTGATCCAGCGATGCCATTGACATACAAATTGGAAATCAAAAACTATAAAGGTGATCCTGTAACGCTGAAAGCTGGTCAAACACTGGATGTGACATTGACTGCGAGTGGGACGGCGACTTTTACGGATGATTATACGGTTGGTACGGGGGTGACTGCTACGTCTACAGCAAACGAATATAAGGTGACGATACCAGAAAACGTATCCGAGTTTGAATTTAGTTTTGATGTGGTCGATGATACAGACCAAGACCGAGCAGACAATACTGATGAGACATTGGTTTTGACCCTTGCGGAGACACCTCCGAATGACTTTTTGAATGCAGCTGAACCAGCCAATAGCGCGACGGCGAATATTGTGGACAATGATGTGAATCCAGCGTATGCAGCTGCAGGTGTTCCAGGGATGTCGATGTGGCTCAAGGCTGATAGCGGTCTGAGCACGACAGTTGATGGTATTGGTCCTCCCCCGACAACTGGTAATTCGTTCTTATCATGGACAGACATTATATCTGGAAAGAGATTTTCATCAGACGGTATTGATTTATCTATCTCGGATCCTGATTCGGGTTTAGGATATGAGGTTGCTGTAGGGGCATTGTACAGAGAAAAGGGAGTCAATCAATTCCCTGGTGTGAATTTTGAGCAAATGGTTTTTGGAATATCCCAAACAAACGCTGACGTATTATTACTAGATGACCAATCGTCTTTTACATTCATTGCAGTAGGTATTGGTCTCAATAATTTTTATGCAGGTTCAGTTCCCCACGGTGGGTTTGGTGAATTGAAAGGAGACGGGTATACTACAATTTATTCTGACACGTCAAATTCTGAAATTGCAACAACATCTTCTCGAGTAGATGAAGGTCGTGTTACATTTAATAGTCGTCCTGACTCTCCTTATATGATGTCTGTTCGATATGACAAAGGCACAGAAATGGCTAGAGCTAGTTTTAATTATGCTGCTGAAACACCTGGCACTTTATCTTCCTCATTAAGGAAGAGCGATCATTCTTTTGGTGCTATTTTTGATCAAGATTATAGTGATTATGCCGCATTAGATGAGACTTCTTTTATTGGTGAGATAATGGCTTTTCGTAGAGCATTGTCAGATGAGGAGTTTGCAAAAGTGCAGTCTTATTTGGCAATTAAATACGGTATTACCCCTGGTTATGTGGCGGAGGATGCCACGACTCATCCTAGTGGGTCGTCATTTGTGAGGCATAATATTGTATCGTCTAGGGGTACGACGGTCTGGGATGCAGCTGGAGACCAGGCATATAGCAATGATATTGCGGTGATTGGACGAGATGATGCCAGTAGCTTGAATATCCTCCTTAACAAGCCGGGTGCAGTAGGCGATAATGCGGATTTGGTTACTTTGAGAGTCGATGCTGCGACGGGCTTTGTTAATGAGTCATTTATTGCCATTGGCAATGACCTCAAAGACAAAACGTTGAAAAAAGGCGCGATAAAGGGTGCAAGATTGGAGACCGCAAGGTCGTGGAAAGTGAACAGGGTCAATACCGAAGTGGCATTTTATGTTGAATTTGATTTTGATAATGCTGTTGCTGCGACTGCGGCTGATTTTGTATTATTGGTGGACAAAGATGGCGACGGTGATTTCACTACGGGAGAGGTGGCTTTTTTGACACCTAAAAACAATAATAACACAGAAAAAACAGCCGAGTTCCTCATCCCCGCAGGAACGGAGTTTAATGATGCTGTGATAAAAGTGATTGTACCTCTGGCACCAGGTGGTGTGTTGGATAATCTTGTGACATGGTTGCAAGCCGATAATTATAATCCTAACGATGGTACATGGTCGGATAATTCGTTGTTTGGAAATGATTTTGAGCAAACCACTGAGGCGGTACGTCCGACTGTGAAAGCAAATGGATTGCAGGGATTCTCAACATTGGCATTCGACGGTACGAGCACTTACCTAAAATCGAAGAAAAATGATATTCTGTCGCACCAACGTTATACTAAAATAGTAGTATTAAAACAAAGTGCTACTACCCTCGGTCATATTGTATCGTCCGAGACGGCAGCCCATCAATTTTATATGGCAGACACTGGCGATCCGACAGGTACGGATGGCGCGACTACTTGGTCTTCGATTGCATTAACTCGGGATGTATTTGGTATTGTCTCGACAACGCAACGTACAGCCTTTACAAATGGTCTTGCTGGTGCTGTTGCCAATCCGACGGCTAATACTGGCGATACGCTTTTGATTGGTGCACATGGCACAACACCTGCGGATTTTTTGAATGGAGAAATAGCCGAGGTGATTTTGTATGACGATAGATTGTTGTTAGATTCTGAACTTTATAGCATCAATACCTACCTAGCCATCAAATATGGTATTACATTGGAGCATGATTATGTTGCCAGTGACGGTACGGCTGCCAATGAAGGTACGACGGTGTACAGCATATCAGGATATGAGTCTAATATCATCGGGATTGCCCGTGATGATATATCGGGTGGGTTATTCAAATCTGCCAAATCAGTCAATGCTGGTGCTATTTTGACATTGTCAAAAACGGATGACTTTGCAGCAGATCAGACCTATCTTGTGGTAGGACAAAATGGTGAAGATGCGATGACTGTCAGTACAACGAATGTTCAGCCTGGTCTAAAATCAACACTGTCAAGAATTTATAAATCTCAAATAACTAAAAGTGCAGGAAATGTGACTTTGGCATTTGATTTGACAAAGACGGGGTATAGTGGTCAATCAGCAGAATCTTTGTTTTTGGTACAGGGGACAAGTGCGAATTTTACAACAGGGACTTTAATCAAGAAAGTTCCAGCGGGTATTACGAATGGTGTTGCGACTTTTACGGGTGTTGATTTGAGCGATAATGGCTATTTCACTTTGGGCTTGATATCAGATCTAGTGATTTATTTGACAAAGGTCAGCGATGGTGCAGAGGTGCCGACTGGTGATACAGCGATGCCATTGACATACAAATTGGAAATCAAAGATTATAATGATGATCCTGTAACGCTGAAAGCTGGTCAAACACTAGATGTGACTTTGACGGCGAGTGGGACGGCGACTTTTACGGATGATTATACAATTGCGGCTGGTTCAGCGTCTGCGGTGACGCGTATGACAACTGGATTTACGGTGACGATACCAGAAAACGTTTCCGAGTTTAATTTTAGTTTTGACGTGGTCGATGATGTCGTTGAAGATGCAGATGAGACATTGGTTTTGACCCTTGCGGTGCCCCCTCCGAACGGCTTTTTGAATGCCACTACGCCAAACAATACTGCAAGGACCACCATTACGGATAATGACCCTCGATTGGTCATTACCAATACGGAAACGAGCGTGGAAGTATCTGATACACTGGACATGATGGCTACTTTGGATGGAGCGGCAGTGGTCGCTGCAAGTGGTGTAGAGTGGTCGAGCAGTGATACAAGTCTTGCGACGATTGATGGGACCACAGGTGTATTGACGGGTGTTGCCAATGGTACGGTGACCGTGACGGCAACTTTGACGGCTGAGAACAGGGTGTTTGCTACTAAGGAAATAGAGGTTCAGTCAACTAGTTTGCAAGCAGTAGGCGTGTCAGGGCTATCGATGTGGCTGAGGGCTGATAGTGGTTTGAGCACGACAGCTGATGGTACTGGCTCTGCTCCAGCAGATGGAGACACAGCCTCCTCATGGAAGGATACTGTGTCTGGTAAGTTATTTTCGACAAATGGTGTTGAGGAGTCGCTTGATCTAGATCCAGCAACGTACAAAGAAAAGGGCGTCAATCAATTCCCTGGTGTGAGTTTTGTTAACTCGGTTTTTGGAATAAGCCAAACAAGCACTGAAATATTATTACTTGATGATCGAGTGTCTTTTACATTTATTGCAGTGGGTGTTGGTTTCAATAATTTTTATCTGGGGGAGAGCAACGATACTAATGGATTTGGGGTATTGTATACTGACACTTATTCTTCAATTTATGTTAAAGAGTCATCTATTGGAGTTAGACCAAGTGGCTCTCAGAATGCTGTTGCGGTTAATTCGTTTTTTTCCTCTCCTTATATGATGTCGGTTCGACACAATGACGTTGCAGGAATGGCAACAGTTAAGTTTAATGATGCTAAAGAGTCAACTGGCACTTTCTCTAATTCAACAAGAAAGATAAGTTATATGATTGGCACTGCTTCTGATGCTGGGGGAGACGATTTTGTTGCTTCCCCAGATGACACTTCTTTTGTTGGTGAGATTTTGGCATTTCCTAGGGTTTTGTCAGATGAAGAGTTGGCAAAGGTGCAGTCTTATTTGGCAATTAAATACGGTATTACCCCTGGTTATGTGGCGGAGGATGCCACGACTCATCCTAGTGGGTCGTCATTTGTGAGGCATAATATTGTATCGTCTAGCGGTACGACGGTCTGGGATGCAAGTGCCACTGGAGACCAGACGTATAGCAATGATATTGCGGTGATTGGACGAGACAAGACCAGTGGCTTGAATATCCTCCTTAACAAGCCGGGTGCAGTAGGCGATAATGCGGATTTGGTTACTTTGAGAGTCGATGCTGCGACGGGCTTTGTTGATGAGTCATTTATTGCCATTGGCAATGACCTCAAAGACAAAACGTTGAAAAAAGGCGGGATAAAGGGTGCAAGATTGGAGACCGCAAGGTCGTGGAAAGTGAACAGGGTCAATACCGACGTGGCATTTTATGTTGAATTTGATTTTGATAATGCTGTTGCTGCTACTGCGACTGATTTTGTATTGTTGGTGGACAAAGATGGCGACGGTGATTTCACTACGGGAGAGGTGGCTTTTTTGACACCTGAAACTGCTGAAAACACAGAAAAAACAGCCGAGTTCCTCATCCCCTCAGGAACGGAGTTATTTGGTGCTAACAACAATAGTCTGGTGATAAAAGCAATTGTGCCAGAGGCGCCAGGTGGTGTGTTTGATAATCTTGTGACATGGTTGCAAGCCGATAACTATACCGATGGCACATGGTCGGATAATTCGTTGTTTAGAAATGATTTTGAGCAAACCACTGAGGCGGCACGTCCGACTGTGACAGCAAATGGATTGCAGGCATTTTCAACATTGGCGTTTAATGGTACGAACACTTACCTAAAATCGAAGAAAAATGATATTCTGACGCATGACCACTATGCTAAAATAATAGTATTAAAACAAAGTGCTACTACCCTCGGTCATATTGTATCGTCCGAGATGGCAGCCCATCAATTTTATATGGCAGACACTGGTCTCCCAACAGGTACGGATGGCGCGACTACTTGGTCTTCGGCTGCATTAACTCAGGATGTATTTGGCATTGTTTCGACAACGGATGGTACGGCTTTTACAAATGGTGTTCCTGGTACCCCTGCAACTCCAACGGCCAATACTGGCGATACGCTTTTGATTGGTGCTCAGGGGATAACACCTGCGGATTTTTTGAATGGAGAAGTTTTAGAGGTGATTTTGTATGACGATAGAACATTGCCCAATACGGAACTCCACAGAATCAACACTTACCTAGCCATCAAATATGGTATTACATTGGGGCATGATTATATTGCCAGTGACGGTACGACGACGGTGTACGAGAGAGCAGGATATGAGTCTAATATCATCGGGATTGCCCGTGATGATGTATCAGGTGGGTTATTCAAATCTGCCAAATCGGTCAATGCTGGTGCTATTTTGACATTGTCAAAAACGGATGACTTTGCAGCAGATCAGACCTATCTTGTGGTAGGACAAAATGGTGAAGATGCGATGACTGTCAGTACAACGAATGTTCAGTCTGGTCTAAAGTCAACACTATCAAGAATTTATAAATCTCAAATAACTAAAAGTGCAGGAAATGTGACTTTGGCATTTGAATTGACCAATACGGGGTATAGTGGTCAATCAGCAGAATCTTTGATTTTGGTACAGGGGACAAGTGCGAATTTTACAACGGGGACTTTAATCAACACAGCTCCAGCGGTTATTACGAATGGTGTTGCGACTTTTACGGGTGTTGATTTGAGCGCCAATGGTTATTTCACTTTGGGCGTGATATCAGATCCAGTGATTCATTTGACAAAGGTCAGCGATGGTGCAGAGGTGCCAGCTACTTTTGATCCAGCGATGCAGATGCCATTGACATACAAATTGTCAATCAAAGACTATGAAGGTAAAGCTGTAACGTTGAAAGCCGGTCAAACACTAGATGTGACTTTTACGGCGAGTGGGACGGCGACTTTTACGGATGATTATACAATTGCGGCAGGTTCAGCGTCTGCGGTGACGCGTATGACAACTGGATTTACTGTGACGATACCAGAAAACGTTTCCGAGTTTGAGTTTAGTTTTGATGTGGTCGATGATGTCGTTGAAGATGCAGATGAGACATTGGTTTTGACCCTTGCGGTGCCACCTCCGAACGGCTTTTTGAATGCCACTACGCCAAACAATACTGCAAGGACCACCATTACGGATAATGACCCTCGATTGGTCATTACCACGGAAACGGTTATGTTAGCAAACGGTAGGCTGATCCTGAAAGCTGAGTTGGATGAATTGGAAGCGGTTTTTACTACTACCGGCGGTCGTGACGCAATGGGAAACCCAATCGTTAATAGTGACTTGATATGGTCGGTAGAAAATACTGATGCGAGCATCACGACTCCACTGGCAAGGATTTTTGGTCCTACATTGGATGCTGGTCCTACTGCGGGTAAGGTGACAGTGACAGTGACAGTGAAGGACGATCCTAGGGTGGTGGTGACCAAGACAATTACAATTGAACCAGTTGATTTGTCAGTCAAGATAGTGTCCCCTTCGACGAAAACCATACAAGAAAACGGTGGCAATTTCACGTTTACGCTGGCATTGTATGATGGGACTACCAAATTGACAACCCGTCCAAGTTTATTGACAGGTGATATCGTGTTGACGTATGCATTGTCAGGTACGGCAACTTTGACCGACGACTTTACATTATTACCAACAACGTTGACTATACCAAATGGAGCCGTAGAGCAAGCCTTTACTTTTCAGATTGTAAATGATGCTGATGCCGAGTTGTCAGAGACGATTGTATTGGGTATTACGGCATCGGACAATACACTTGTAACGCAATTTCCTGATGCTGCTTTAACAACTTTTACCATTGATGACGATGACTTGGAGTTGGAAGCAAGGATTGAAAAAGCAACAGATGGTAATGAAGCACCTCCTGTAGGGAGCACTGAGTCTGTTCCTGCGACGTTCACGGTGAGATTGTACAATGTCAAACCTACAACACCTGTTGTATTTACTGTGCCAGATACGGTTCCAGAAGTACCAGATACTGCGCCTGCGGGTACAGCGAGAGGTATTAAAGTTGGTTTTACAGCCTCATCAGTAGGAACAGGCATGGCCACATTGATTGATGATTACACTTTATCTAGCAATACGGTGAATATCCCAGTTGGTCAATCTTCTGCGACTATCAGTGTGGCAGTTGTAGATGATGATATAGTTGAAGGCACGGAAACATTAACGCTGGAATTGGGTACTGTCAGTGATGGAGGAAATGTCGCTACAGGAGCGAATGGCATGGCGACCGCCGATATTTTGGATGATGATTTGGAATTGGAAGCAAGAGTGGTAAAAGCAACAGATGGTAATGAAGATGGTTCTGTGCCAGCAACGTTCACGGTGACATTGTACAATGTCAAAGGAAATGCTAACAGTACAGATGCTTATACCTTGCCGACAGGGTCATCTTCGGTGACTGTTGCCTATGGATTGACGAGTACAGGTACTATGTCTACTGATAATGGTATGACGGGCGATTATGTGGTACCGTCGAGTACTATGGTGACGATAGCGGCTGGATCATCCTCTGCAACTATTTCGATTCCTATAGTGGACGATAATGATATTGACCCATCAGAGACGTTGACAGTGACATTAAACGCTATTACTGGTACGGATATAGCTGCTGGAAAGATTCCTGCTAAAGTGTCTGCGACAACCGCTGAAGCTAATATTCTGGATAATGATTTGGAATTGGAAGCGAGGGTTGTAAAAAACAACAGATGGTAATGAAGATGGGCCTGTTTCTGCAGAGTTCACGGTGACATTGTACAATGTCAAAGGAAATGCTGCTAATACAACGGCTTATACCTTGCCGACAGGGTCATCTTCGGTGACTGTTGCCTATGGATTGACGAGTACAGGTACTATGTCTACTGATAATGGTATGACGGGCGATTATGTGGTACCGTCGAGTACTATGGTGACGATAGCGGCTGGAGCATCCTCTGCGACTATTTCGGTGTCTATAGTGGACGATAATGATATTGATCCATCAGAGACTTTGACGGTGGAGTTAAGCGGCATCACTGGTACGGGTGGCATCACTGCTAAAGTGTCTGCGATAACCGCTGTAGCTAATATTCTGGATAATGATTTGGAATTGGAAGCGAGGGTTGTAAAAACAACAGATGTAATGAAGATGGGCCTGTTTCTGCAGAGTTCACGGTGACATTGTACAATGTCAAAGGAAATGCTGCTAATACAACTGCTTATACCTTGCCGACAGGGTCATCTTCGGTGACTGTTGCCTATGGATTGACGAGTACAGGTACTGTGTCTACTGATAATGGTATGACGGGGCGATTATACGGCTCCGTCGAGTACTATGGTGACGATAGCGGCTGGAGCATCCTCTGCGACTATTTCGGTGCCTATAGTGGACGATAATGATATTGATCCATTAGAGACTTTGACGGTGGAGTTAAGCGGCATCACTGGTACGGATATAGCTCCTGCGGGTAGCATCACTGCTAAAGTGTCTACGACAACCGCTGAAGCTAATATTCTGGATAATGATTTGGAATTGGAAGCGAGGGTTGTAAAAACAACAGATGGTAATGAAGATGGGCCTGTTTCTGCAGAGTTCACGGTGACATTGTACAATGTCAAAGGAAATGCTGCTAATACAACTGCTTATACCTTGCCGACAGGGTCAGCTTCGGTGACTGTTGCCTATGGATTGACGAGTACAGGTACTGTGTCTACTGATAATGGTATGACGGGCGATTATGTGGTATCGTCGAGTACTATGGTGACGATAGCGGCTGGAGCATCCTCTGCGACTATTTCGGTGCCTATAGTGGACGATAATGATATTGACCCATCAGAGACTTTGACGGTGGAGTTAAGCGGCATTACTGGTACGGATATAGCTCCTGCGGGTAGCATCACTGCTAAAGTGTCTGCGACAACTGCTGTAGCTAATATTCTGGATAATGATTTGGAATTGGAAGCGAGGGTTGTAAAAACAACAGATGGTAATGAAGATGGGCCTGTTTCTGCAGAGTTCACGGTGACATTGTACAATGTCAAAGGAAATGCTGCTAATACAACTGCTTATACCTTGCCGACAGGGTCAGCTTCGGTGACTGTTGCCTATGGATTGACGAGTACAGGTACTGTGTCTACTGATAATGGTATGACGGGCGATTATACGGCTCCGTCGAGTACTATGGTGACGATAGCGGCTGGAGCATCCTCTGCGACTATTTCGGTGCCTATAGTGGACGATAATGATATTGACCCATTAGAGACTTTGACGGTGGAGTTAAGCGGCATCACTGGTACGGATATAGCTCCTGCGGGTGGCATCACTGCTAAAGTGTCTGCGACAACCGCTGTAGCTAATATTCTGGATAATGATTTGGAATTGGAAGCGAGGGTTGTAAAAACAACAGATGGTAATGAAGATGGTTCTGTGCCAGCAACGTTCACGGTGACATTGTACAATGTCAAAGGAAATGCTGCTAATACAACGGCTTATACCTTGCCGACAGGGTCAGCTTCGGTTACGGTGACCTATACAGTGTCGACCACAGGTACAGCGCCTACGACTGGTGTAACTGGGGATTATACGGCTCCGTCGGGTACGGTGACGATAGCGGCTGATGCATCCTCTACGACTATTTCGATTCCTATAGTGGACGATAATGATATTGATCCATTAGAGACTTTGACGGTGGAGTTAAGCGGCATCACTGGTATGGATATATCTCCTGCGGGTAGCATCACTGCTAAAGTGTCTGCGACAACCGCTGTAGCTAATATTCTGGATAATGATTTGGAATTGGAAGCAAGAGTGGTAAAAGCAACAGATGGTAATGAAGATGGTTCTGTGCCAGCAACGTTCACGGTGACATTGTACAATGTCAAAGGAAATGCTGCTAATACAACGGCTTATACCTTGCCGACAGGGTCAGCTTCGGTGACTGTTGCCTATGGATTGACGAGTACAGGTACTATGTCTACTGATAATGGTATGACGGGTGATTATGTGGTACCGTCGAGTACTATGGTGACGATAGCGGCTGGATCATCCTCTGCGACTATCAGTGTGGCAGTTGTAGATGATGATATAATCGAAGGAACGGAAAAGTTAACGGTGACATTGACTACTGTCAGTGATGGAGGAAATGTCGCTACAGGAGCGAATGGCATGGCGAGCGCCGATATTCTGGATAATGATACTTTATCTGTCCAGATACGGAATGTTTCGGCGACCACTGTAAGAGAAGGGAGTGTGACGAGTGTTACATTTACATTGGCATTGTATAATGGTACTACAGAAATAACGACGCGTCCAGCAGCATTGACTGGTGCTATTGCGTTTACATATAACTCGATGGGTAGTACGGCAACTTTGAGCGACGACTTTACATTACCAGCAACGTTCGCTATACCTGCGACCGCTGTGAGTGCGGTATTTACAATTATGATTCGGGATAATAATGTTGGTGAGCCGACGGAGACCATTGCATTGAATATTACGGCATCAGATAATGGACTGATAACGGGATTTCCAGTTAGCCAAATGATTACAATCCTAGATGATGACCCTAGATTAGTTATTACCAATAGCCAAACGAGTGTGTTAGTAGGTAGTGGCAATGCGTTGACAATGACGGCTACTTTGGATGGAACGGCAGTGGTCGCTGCAAGTGGCGTAGAGTGGTCGGTCACCAATACAGATACGACAATAACAACGGGCGCACTTGCAAGTATTGATGAGACTACAGGTGTATTGACGGGTATTGCGAGTGGTAAGGTGACAGTGAGGGCAACTTTGACGGCGGATAACAATGTGTTTGCGACGAAGGAAATAGATGTTCTGCCAGTTAGTTTGTCAGTCAAGATAGAGCGTATTTCGGTTCTGGTTGCAGATAGAGACAATGTTGCAGAGGGTACGGATATCGGATTTACGTTGGCATTGTATGATGGGACAACCAAATTGACAACCCGTCCAACTTCACTAACAGGTGATATCGTATTGACGTATACATTGTCAGGTACGGTATCCGCTACGGATTATAGTTTGACGCCTACCACGTTGGTAACTGCTAGTGGATTGACTATACCAAATGGAGCCGTAGAGCAAGTCTTTACTTTGAAGGTTGAGGATGATGCTGTTGCTGAGTTGACAGAGACCATGACATTGAATATTACAGCATCGGACAAAATGCTTGTGACAGGATTTCCTAATCCTACAACCTTTACTGTCATAGACAATGATTTGACGTTGGAAGCGAGAGTGGTGAAAGCAACAGATGGTAATGAAGAGGGAACTGCCCCAGCAACGTTCACGGTGAGATTGTACAATGTCAAACCTACAACACCTGTTTTATTTGAGGCACCAGATACTTTGCCAGCTGGTACAGAGAGAGGTATTAAAGTTGGTTTTACAGCTTCATCAGGAGGAACAGGCATGGCCACATTGACTGATGATTACACCTTGTCTAGCAATACGGTGAATATACCAGTTGGTCAATCTTCTGCGACTATCAGTGTGGCAGTTGTAGATGATGATATAATCGAAGGCACGGAAAAGTTAACGCTGACATTGACTACTGTCAGTGATGGAGGAAATGCCGCTACAGGAGCGAATGGCATGGCGACTGCTGATATTTTGGATAATGATACTTTATCTGTCCAGATAGCGTCTGGTGCAGTTGTATCTGCAACAGAAGGTGGTGGGACGAATATGACGTTTACATTGGGATTGTATGATGCGACTGGTAGTGCAATAACGGCACGTCCAGCAGCATTGACTGGTAACCTTGCTTTTGACTATACATTGACGCCTGCGACTTCAAATGGGGCAGATTTGACTGATGATTATACGTTGACAGCGGCTCCCACTACATCGTTAACGACAGCGACACTTATTATACCAGCAGGCTCTAATAACCAAGAGTTTACAATTTCAGTGGAGGATGATTATACGGAAGAAGGGACAGAGACGATGACATTGGCTATTACGGGGTCAAATAATGGATTGGTAAGAGGATCATTCCCTATTAGCCAAGCATTTACAATCATGGACAATGACCCTCGATTAGTCATTACCAATGGTAGTAACGAAACGAGTGTGTTAATAGGCAATACATTGCAAATGACGGCTACTTTGGATGGAACGGTAGCAACAATTGGCGTGACATGGTCGAGCAGTGATACAAGCCTTGCGACGATTGATGCGACTACAGGTCTATTGACGGGTGTTGCCAATGGTACGGTGACCGTGACGGCGACTTTGACGGCAGATTCTGGGGTGATGGCGACTAAGGAAATAAACATCGACACAGATTTGGAATTGGAAGCGAGGGTTGTAAAAACAACAGATGGTAATGAAGATGGGCCTGTTTCTGCAGAGTTCACGGTGACATTGTACAATGTCAAAGGAAATGCTGCTAATACAACGGCTTATACCTTGCCGACAGGGTCAGCTTCGGTTACGGTGACCTATACAGTGTCGACCACAGGTACAGCGCCTACGACTGGTGTAACTGGGGATTATACGGCTCCGTCGGGTACGGTGACGATAGCGGCTGATGCATCCTCTACGACTATTTCGATTCCTATAGTGGACGATAATGATATTGATCCATCAGAGACTTTGACGGTGGAGTTAAGCGGCATCACTGGTACGGGTAGCATCACTGCTAAAGTGTCTACGACAACCGCTGAAGCTAATATTCTGGATAATGATTTGGAATTGGAAGCGAGGGTTGTAAAAACAACAGATGGTAATGAAGATGGGCCTGTTTCTGCAGAGTTCACGGTGACATTGTACAATGTCAAAGGAAATGCTGCTAATACAACGGCTTATACCTTGCCGACAGGGTCAGCTTCGGTTACGGTGACCTATACAGTGTCGACCACAGGTACAGCGCCTACGACTGGTGTAACTGGGGATTATACGGCTCCGTCGGGTACGGTGACGATAGCGGCTGATGCATCCTCTACGACTATTTCGATTCCTATAGTGGACGATAATGATATTGATCCATCAGAGACTTTGACGGTGGAGTTAAGCGGCATCACTGGTACGGATATAGCTCCTGCGGGTAGCATCACTGCTAAAGTGTCTACGACAACCGCTGAAGCTAATATTCTGGATAATGATTTGGAATTGGAAGCGAGGGTTGTAAAAACAACAGATGGTAATGAAGATGGTTCTGTGCCAGCAACGTTCACGGTGACATTGTACAATGTCAAAGGAAATGCTGCTAATACAACGGCTTATACCTTGCCGACAGGGTCAGCTTCGGTTACGGTGACCTATACAGTGTCGACCACAGGTACAGCGCCTACGACTGGTGTAACTGGGGATTATACGGTTCCGTCGGGTACGGTGACGATAGCGGCTGATGCATCCTCTACGACTATTTCGATTCCTATAGTGGACGATAATGATATTGATCCATCAGAGACTTTGACGGTGGAGTTAAGCGGCATCACTGGTACGGATATAGCTCCTGCGGGTAGCATCACTGCTAAAGTGTCTACGACAACCGCTGAAGCTAATATTCTGGATAATGATTTGGAATTGGAAGCGAGGGTTGTAAAAACAACAGATGGTAATGAAGATGGGCCTGTTTCTGCAGAGTTCACGGTGACATTGTACAATGTCAAAGGAAATGCTGCTAATACAACGGCTTATACCTTGCCGACAGGGTCAGCTTCGGTGACTGTTGCCTATGGATTGACGAGTACAGGTACTGTGTCTACTGATAATGGTATGACGGGCGATTATACGGCTCCGTCGAGTACTATGGTGACGATAGCGGCTGGAGCATCCTCTGCGACTATTCGGTGCCTATAGTGGACGATAATGATATTGACCCATTAGAGACTTTGACGGTGGAGTTAAGCGGCATCACTGGTACGGATATAGCTCCTGCGGGTGGCATCACTGCTAAAGTGTCTGCGACAACTGCTGAAGCTAATATTCTGGATAATGACAATCTATCTGTCCAGATACGGATGTTTCGGCGACCACTGTAAGAGAAGGGAGTGTGACGAGTGTCACGTTTACATTGGCATTGTATAATGGTACTACAGCAATAACGACGCGTCCAGCAGGATTGACTGGTGCTATTGCGTTTACATATAACTCGATGGGTAGTACGGCAACTTTGAGCGACGACTTTACATACCAGCAACGTTCGCTATACCTGCGACCGCTGTGAGTGCGGTATTTACAATTATGATTCGGGATAATAATGTTGGTGAGCCGACGGAGACCATTGCATTGAATATTACGGCATCAGATAATGGACTGATAACGGGATTCCCTGTTAGACAAATGATTACAATCCTAGATGATGACCCTAGATTAGTTATTACCAATAGCCAAACGAGTGTGTTAGTAGGTAATGGCAATGCGTTGACAATGACGGCTACTTTGGATGGAACGGCAGTGGTCGCTACAAGTGGCGTAGAGTGGTCGGTCACCAATACAGATACGACAATAACGGGCGCACTTGCAAGTATTAATCCGACTACGGGTGTATTGACGGGTATTGCGAGTGGTAAGGTGACAGTGAGGGCGACTTTGACGGCGGATAAGAATGTGTTTGCGACTAAGGAAATAGACGTTCTGCCAGTTAGTTTGTCAGTCAAGATAGAGAATATTTCGGTTCCGGTTGCAGATAGAGACAATGTTGCAGAGGGTACGAATATCGGTTTACGTTGGCATTGTATGATGGGGATACCAAATTGACAACCCGTCCAACTTCACTAACAGGTGATATCGTATTGACATATACATTGTCAGGTACGGTATCCGCTACGGATTATAGTTTGACGCCTACCACGTTGGTAACTGCTAGTGGATTGACTATACCAAATGGAGCCGTAGAGCAAGCCTTTACTTTGAAGGTTGAGGATGATGCTGTTGCTGAGTTGACAGAGACCATGACATTGAATATTACAGCATCGGACAAAATGCTTGTGACAGGATTTCCTAATTCTACAACCTTTACCATCATAGACAATGATTTGGAGTTGGAAGCAAGAGTTGAAAAAGCAACAGAGGTAATGAAGCATCTCCTGTAGGGAGTACTGAGTCTGTTCCAGCAACGTTCACGGTGATATTGTACAATGTCAAACCTACAATACCTGTTTTATTTGAGGCACCAGATACTTTGCCAGCTGGTACAGAGAGAGGTATTAAAGTTGGTTTTACAGCCTCATCAGGAGGAACAGGCATGGCCACATTGACTGATGATTACACCTTGTCTAGCAATACGGTGAATATACCAGTTGGTCAATCTTCTGCGACTATCAGTGTGGCAGTTGTAGATGATGATATAATCGAAGGAACGGAAAAGTTAACGCTGACATTGACTACTGTCAGTGATGGAGGAAATGTCGCTACAGGAGCGAATGGCATGGCGACCGCCGATATTCTGGATAATGATACTTTATCTGTCCCAGATACGGAATGTTTCGGCGACCACTGTAAGAGAAGGGAGTGTGACGAGTGTCACGTTTACATTGGCATTGTATAATGGTACTACAGCAATAACGACGCGTCCAGCAGGATTGACTGGTGCTATTGCGTTTACATATAACTCGATGGGTAGTACGGCAACTTTGAGCGACGACTTTACATTACCAGCAACGTTCGCTATACCTGCGACCGCTGTGAGTGCGGTATTTACAATTATGATTCGGGATAATAATGTTGGTGAGCCGACGGAGACCATTGCATTGAATATTACGGCATCAGATAATGGACTGATAACGGGATTTCCAGTTAGACAAATGATTACAATCCTAGATGATGACCCTAGATTAGTTATTACCAATGGCCAAACGAGTGTGTTAACAGGTAATAGTAATGCGTTGACAATGACGGCTACTTTGGATGGAACGGCAGTGGTCGCTGCAAGTGGAGTAGAGTGGTCGGTCACCAATACAGATACGACAATAACGGGCGCACTTGCAAGTATTGATGAGACTACGGGTGTATTGACGGGTGTTTCTCTAGGTAAGGTGACAGTGAGGGCAACTTTGACGACGGATAATACGGTGTTTGCGACGAAGGAAATAGATATAAAAGCACCAGCCACAGTTGAGCGCGTGGTGGTCAGTGGTCCAGAAGTGGTGGCTGTTAATAAGTCGATTACCTTAGATGCGACGGTTTATATGAGTGATGGTAATACGAGTAATGCGGTGAGTTGGTCACTAGTAGATGCCTCAGATATGGCTATAGCAAGTACAGTTGCGAGTATAGATGCGACTACTGGCGTGTTGACAGCAGGCGTCACAGCAGCGGAGGTATTTGTCGTGGCACGTTCAACGGATGATTCGAGTATAGCGTCAGCTAGACACAAAGTTGAGATTGAGACGGTTGCGCCAGTGGTAGATGAGATTGTGATTGTGAAAGGTGGCGCTATTGTAGAGGTGGGTAATACCTTAGATTTGTCTGTACAATTATTGAGTAATGGTGTGATTGTGTCGACAGATGCGAGTGCGGTTGATTGGTTGATAGAAGGCTCTGATTTAGGGTCTAGTATAACTGATGGCCTTTTGCAAGCGGGGAGTAGTGCTGGCAATATAGTTGTAAAAGCGCAGTCAAAGACGGACGCGACGCTTTCTTCGTTAGGCTATGGTGTTGAGATTAGTGCTGCGGCAGCTGTGATTGATGAGATTGTGATATCAGGTGCGACTATCGTAGGGGTAGGCGGGACAATAGACCTATCGGTACAATTATTGAGTGGTGGCGTGGTTGTGTCAAGAGAGGTGACCGATGTTGTTTGGTCGATCACAGCCCCAGACCTTGGGTCTAGTATGGATACGAGTGGCCGCCTTCAAGCGGGCACGGGTACAGGTACAGTCGAAATCATCGCAACGTCTAGGGCGACGATGGGTGTATCCTCGATGCCTTATAGTGTAGAGATTATTGGATTGGCACCAGTGATAGATGGGGTTTTGATATCAGGATCTGGCAATGTTAAAGTGGGTGAGGGTATTAGCTTATCGGTATCGTTATTGAGAGGGACCTCTGTTGTATCTAGTGATGTGCGCGATGTGACTTGGTCGATTAATGCGCCGAATCTAGGCGCTACGGTTAGTGCAACTGGTAGGTTGCAAGCCGGCACGACGACTGGTACAGTACAAGTACTGGCGACTTCTAAAGCGAATACGATGCTTGTATCATCAGCCTATGTGGTGCGTATAGATCCAGTAGTAACAGTTGAGCGCGTGGTGGTCAGTGGTCCAGAAGTGGTGGCTGTTAATAAGTCGATTACCTTAGATGCGACGGTTTTATATGAGTGATGGTAATACGAGTAATGCGGTGAGTTGGTCACTAGTAGATGCCTCAGATATGGCTATAGCAAGTACAGTTGCGAGTATAGATGCGACTACGGGCGTATTGACAGCAGGCGCCACAGCAGCGGAGGTATTTGTCGTGGCACGTTCAACGGATGATTCGAGTATAGTGTCAGCTAGACATAAAGTTGAGATTGAGACGGTTGCGCCAGTGGTAGATGAGATTGTGATTGTGCCAGGTGGCGCTATTGTAGAGGTGGGTAATACCTTAGATTTGTCTGTACAATTATTGAGTAATGGTGTGATTGTGTCGACAGATGCGAGTGCGGTTGATTGGTTGATAGAAGGCTCTGATTTAGGGTCTAGTATAACTGATGGCCTTTTGCAAGCGGGGAGTAGTGCTGGCAATATAGTTGTAAAAGCGCAGTCAAAGACGGACGCGACGCTTTCTTCGTTAGGATATGGTGTTGAGATTAGTGCTGCGGCAGCTGTGATTGATGAGATTGTGATATCAGGTGCGACTATCGTAGGGGTAGGCGGCACAATAGATTTATCGGTACAATTATTGAGTGGTGGCGTGGTTGTGTCAAGAGAGGTGACCGATGTTGTTTGGTCAATCACAGCCCCAGACCTTGGGTCTAGTATGGATACGAGTGGCCGCCTTCAAGCGGGCGCGGGTACAGGTACAGTCGAAATCATTGCAACGTCTAGGGCGACGATGGGTGTATCCTCGATGCCTTATAGTGTAGAGATTATTGGATCGGCACCAGTGATAGATGGGGTTTTGATATCAGGATCTGGCAATGTTAAAGTGGGTGAGGGTATTAGCTTATCGGTATCGTTATTGAGAGGGACCTCTGTTGTGTCTAGTGATGTGCGCGATGTGACTTGGTCGATTAATGCGCCGAATCTAGGCGCTAGGGTTAGTGCAACTGGTAGGTTGCAAGCCGGCACGACGACTGGTACAGTACAAGTACTGGCGACTTCTAAAGCGAATACGATGCTTGTATCATCAGCCTATGTGGTGCGTATAGATCCAGTAGTAACAGTTGAGCGCGTGGTGGTCAGTGGTCCAGAAGTGGTGGCTGTTAATAAGTCGATTACCTTAGATGCGACGGTTTATATGAGTGATGGTAATACGAGTAATGCGGTGAGTTGGTCACTAGTAGATGCCTCAGATATGGCTATAGCAAGTACAGTTGCGAGTATAGATGCGACTACGGGCGTGTTGACAGCAGGCGTCACAGCAGCGGAGGTATTTGTCGTGGCACGTTCAACGGATGATTCGAGTATAGTGTCAGCTAGACATAAAGTTGAGATTGAGACGGTTGCGCCAGTGGTAGATGAGATTGTGATTGTGCCAGGTGGCGCTATTGTAGAGGTGGGTAATACCTTAGATTTGTCTGTACAATTATTGAGTAATGGTGTGATTGTGTCGACAGATGCGAGTGCGGTTGATTGGTTGATAGAAGGCTCTGATTTAGGGTCTAGTATAACTGATGGCCTTTTGCAAGCGGGGAGTAGTGCTGGCAATATAGTTGTAAAAGCGCAGTCAAAGACGGACGCGACGCTTTCTTCGTTAGGATATGGTGTTGAGATTAGTGCTGCGGCAGCTGTGATTGATGAGATTGTGATATCAGGGGCGACTATCGTAGGGGTAGGCGGGACAATAGACCTATCGGTACAATTATTGAGTGGTGGCGTGGTTGTGTCAAGAGAGGTGACCGATGTTGTTTGGTCGATCACAGCCCCAGACCTTGGGTCTAGTATGGATACGAGTGGCCGCCTTCAAGCGGGCACGGGTACAGGTACAGTCCAAATCATCGCAACGTCTAGGGCGACGATGGGTGTATCCTCGATGCCTTATAGTGTAGAGATTATTGGATCGGCACCAGTGATAGATGGGGTTTTGATATCAGGATTTGACAATGTTAAAGTGGGTGAGGGTATTAGCTTATCGGTATCGTTATTGAGAGGGACCTCTGTTGTATCTAGTGATGTGCGCGATGTGACTTGGTCGATTAATGCGCCGAATCTAGGCGCTACGGTTAGTGCAACTGGTAGGTTGCAAGCCGGCACGACGACTGGTACAGTACAAGTACTGGCGACTTCTAAAGCGAATACGATGCTTGTATCATCAGCCTATGTGGTGCGTATAGATCCAGTAGTAACAGTTGAGCGCGTGGTGGTCAGTGGTCCAGAAGTGGTGGCTGTTAATAAGTCGATTACCTTAGATGCGACGGTTTATATGAGTGATGGTAATACGAGTAATGCGGTGAGTTGGTCACTAGTAGATGCCTCAGATATGGCTATAGCGAGTACAGTTGCGAGTATAGATGCGACTACGGGCGTATTGACAGCAGGCGCCACAGCAGCGGAGGTATTTGTCGTGGCACGTTCAACGGATGATTCGAGTATAGCGTCAGCTAGACACAAAGTTGAGATTGAGACGGTTGCGCCAGTGGTAGATGAGATTGTGATTGTGCCAGGTGGCGCTATTGTAGAGGTGGGTAATACCTTAGATTTGTCTGTACAATTATTGAGTAATGGTGTGATTGTGTCGCAGATGCGAGTGCGGGTTGATTGGTTGATAGAAGGCTCTGATTTAGGGTCTAGTATAACTGATGGCCTTTTGCAAGCGGGGAGTAGTGCTGGCAATATAGTTGTAAAAGCGCAGTCAAAGACGGACGCGACGCTTTCTTCGTTAGGATATGGTGTTGAGATTAGTGCTGCGGCAGCTGTGATTGATGAGATTGTGATATCAGGGGCGACTATCGTAGGGGTAGGCGGCACAATAGATTTATCGGTACAATTATTGAGTGGTGGCGTGGTTGTGTCAAGAGAGGTGACCGATGTTGTTTGGTCGATCACAGCCCCAGACCTTGGGTCTAGTATGGATACGAGTGGCCGCCTTCAAGCGGGCACGGGTACAGGTACAGTCGAAATCATCGCAACGTCTAGGGCGACGATGGGTGTATCCTCGATGCCTTATAGTGTAGAGATTATTGGATCGGCACCAGTGATAGATGGGGTTTTGATATCAGGATTTGACAATGTTAAAGTGGGTGAGGGTATTGACTTATCGGTATCGTTATTGAGAGGGACCTCTGTTGTATCTAGTGATGTGCGCGATGTGACTTGGTCGATTAATGCGCCGAATCTAGGCGCTACGGTTAGTGCAACTGGTAGGTTGCAAGCCGGCACGACGACTGGTACAGTACAAGTACTGGCGACTTCTAAAGCGAATACGATGCTTGTATCATCAGCCTATGTGGTGCGTATAGATCCAGTAGTAACAGTTGAGCGCGTGGTGGTCAGTGGTCCAGAAGTGGTGGCTGTTAATAAGTCGATTACCTTAGATGCGACGGTTTATATGAGTGATGGTAATACGAGTAATGCGGTGAGTTGGTCACTAGTAGATGCCTCAGATATGGCTATAGCAAGTACAGTTGCGAGTATAGATGCGACTACGGGCGTATTGACAGCAGGCGTCACAGCAGCGGAGGTATTTGTCGTGGCACGTTCAACGGATGATTCGAGTATAGCGTCAGCTAGACACAAAGTTGAGATTGAGACGGTTGCGCCAGTGGTAGATGAGATTGTGATTGTGCCAGGTGGCGCTATTGTAGAGGTGGGTAATACCTTAGATTTGTCTGTACAATTATTGAGTAATGGTGTGATTGTGTCGACAGATGCGAGTGCGGTTGATTGGTTGATAGAAGGCTCTGATTTAGGGTCTAGTATAACTGATGGCCTTTTGCAAGCGGGGAGTAGTGCTGGCAATATAGTTGTAAAAGCGCAGTCAAAGACGGACGCGACGCTTTCTTCGTTAGGATATGGTGTTGAGATTAGTGCTGCGGCAGCTGTGATTGATGAGATTGTGATATCAGGGGCGACTATCGTAGGGGTAGGCGGGACAATAGACCTATCGGTACAATTATTGAGTGGTGGCGTGGTTGTGTCAAGAGAGGTGACCGATGTTGTTTGGTCGATTACAGCCCCAGACCTTGGGTCTAGTATGGATACGAGTGGCCGCCTTCAAGCGGGCACGGGTACAGGTAGAGTCGAAATCATCGCAACGTCTAGGGCGACGATGGGTGTATCCTCGATGCCTTATAGTGTAGAGATTATTGGATCGGCACCAGTGATAGATGGGGTTTTGATATCAGGATCTGGCAATGTTAAAGTGGGTGAGGGTATTGACTTATCGGTATCGTTATTGAGAGGGACCTCTATTGTATCTAGTGATGTGCGCGATGTGACTTGGTCGATTAATGCGCCGAATCTAGGCGCTAGGGTTAGTGCAACTGGTAGGTTGCAAGCCGGCACGACGACTGGTACAGTACAAGTACTGGCGACTTCTAAAGCGAATACGATGCTTGTATCATCAGCCTATGTGGTGCGTATAGATCCAGTAGTAACAGTTGAGCGCGTGGTGGTCAGTGGTCCAGAAGTGGTGGCTGTTAATAAGTCGATTACCTTAGATGCGACGGTTTATATGAGTGATGGTAATACGAGTAATGCGGTGAGTTGGTCACTAGTAGATGCCTCAGATATGGCTATAGCAAGTACAGTTGCGAGTATAGATGCGACTACGGGCGTATTGACAGCAGGCGCCACAGCAGCGGAGGTATTTGTCGTGGCACGTTCAACGGATGATTCGAGTATAGTGTCAGCTAGACATAAAGTTGAGATTGAGACGGTTGCGCCAGTGGTAGATGAGATTGTGATTGTGCCAGGTGGCGCTATTGTAGAGGTGGGTAATACCTTAGATTTGTCTGTACAATTATTGAGTAATGGTGTGATTGTGTCGACAGATGCGAGTGCGGTTGATTGGTTGATAGAAGGCTCTGATTTAGGGTCTAGTATAACTGATGGCCTTTTGCAAGCGGGGAGTAGTGCTGGCAATATAGTTGTAAAAGCGCAGTCAAAGACGGACGCGACGCTTTCTTCGTTAGGATATGGTGTTGAGATTAGTGCTGCGGCAGCTGTGATTGATGAGATTGTGATATCAGGGGCGACTATCGTAGGGGTAGGCGGGACAATAGACCTATCGGTACAATTATTGAGTGGTGGCGTGGTTGTGTCAAGAGAGGTGACCGATGTTGTTTGGTCGATTACAGCCCCAGACCTTGGGTCTAGTATGGATACGAGTGGCCGCCTTCAAGCGGGCACGGGTACAGGTAGAGTCGAAATCATCGCAACGTCTAGGGCGACGATGGGTGTATCCTCGATGCCTTATAGTGTAGAGATTATTGGATCGGCACCAGTGATAGATGGGGTTTTGATATCAGGATTTGACAATGTTAAAGTGGGTGAGGGTATTAGCTTATCGGTATCGTTATTGAGAGGGACCTCTGTTGTATCTAGTGATGTGCGCGATGTGACTTGGTCGATTAATGCGCCGAATCTAGGCGCTAGGGTTAGTGCAACTGGTAGGTTGCAAGCCGGCACGACGACTGGTACAGTACAAGTACTGGCGACTTCTAAAGCGAATACGATGCTTGTATCATCAGCCTATGTGGTGCGTATAGATCCAGTAGTAACAGTTGAGCGCGTGGTGGTCAGTGGTCCAGAAGTGGTGGCTGTTAATAAGTCGATTACGTTAGATGCGACGGTTTATATGAGTGATGGTAATACGAGTAATGCGGTGAGTTGGTCACTAGTAGATGCCTCAGATATGGCTATAGCAAGTACAGTTGCGAGTATAGATGCGACTACGGGCGTATTGACAGCAGGCGCCACAGCAGCGGAGGTATTTGTCGTGGCACGTTCAACGGATGATTCGAGTATAGTGTCAGCTAGACACAAAGTTGAGATTGAGACGGTTGCGCCAGTGGTAGATGAGATTGTGATTGTGCCAGGTGGCGCTATTGTAGAGGTGGGTAATACCTTAGATTTGTCTGTACAATTATTGAGTAATGGTGTGATTGTGTCGACAGATGCGAGTGCGGTTGATTGGTTGATAGAAGGCTCTGATTTAGGGTCTAGTATAACTGATGGCCTTTTGCAAGCGGGGAGTAGTGCTGGCAATATAGTTGTAAAAGCGCAGTCAAAGACGGACGCGACGCTTTCTTCGTTAGGATATGGTGTTGAGATTAGTGCTGCGGCAGCTGTGATTGATGAGATTGTGATATCAGGGGCGACTATCGTAGGGGTAGGCGGGACAATAGACCTATCGGTACAATTATTGAGTGGTGGCGTGGTTGTGTCAAGAGAGGTGACCGATGTTGTTTGGTCGATTACAGCCCCAGACCTTGGGTCTAGTATGGATACGAGTGGCCGCCTTCAAGCGGGCACGGGTACAGGTAGAGTCGAAATCATCGCAACGTCTAGGGCGACGATGGGTGTATCCTCGATGCCTTATAGTGTAGAGATTATTGGATCGGCACCAGTGATAGATGGGGTTTTGATATCAGGATTTGACAATGTTAAAGTGGGTGAGGGTATTAGCTTATCGGTATCGTTATTGAGAGGGACCTCTGTTGTATCTAGTGATGTGCGCGATGTGACTTGGTCGATTAATGCGCCGAATCTAGGCGCTAGGGTTAGTGCAACTGGTAGGTTGCAAGCCGGCACGACGACTGGTACAGTACAAGTACTGGCGACTTCTAAAGCGAATACGATGCTTGTATCATCAGCCTATGTGGTGCGTATAGATCCAGTAGTAACAGTTGAGCGCGTGGTGGTCAGTGGTCCAGAAGTGGTGGCTGTTAATAAGTCGATTACCTTAGATGCGACGGTTTATATGAGTGATGGTATTACGAGTAATGCGGTGAGTTGGTCACTAGTAGATGCCTCAGATATGGCTATAGCGAGTACAGTTGCGAGTATAGATGCGACTACGGGCGTATTGACAGCAGGCGCCACAGCAGCGGAGGTATTTGTCGTGGCACGTTCAACGGATGATTCGAGTATAGCGTCAGCTAGACACAAAGTTGAGATTGAGACGGTTGCGCCAGTGGTAGATGAGATTGTGATTGTGCCAGGTGGCGCTATTGTAGAGGTGGGTAATACCTTAGATTTGTCTGTACAATTATTGAGTAATGGTGTGATTGTGTCGACAGATGCGAGTGCGGTTGATTGGTTGATAGAAGGCTCTGATTTAGGGTCTAGTATAACTGATGGCCGTTTGCAAGCGGGGAGTAGTGCTGGCAATATAGTTGTAAAAGCGCAGTCAAAGACGGACGCGACGCTTTCTTCGTTAGGATATGGTGTTGAGATTAGTGCTGCGGCAGCTGTGATTGATGAGATTGTGATATCAGGGGCGACTATCGTAGGGGTAGGCGGCACAATAGATTTATCGGTACAATTATTGAGTGGTGGCGTGGTTGTGTCAAGAGAGGTGACCGATGTTGTTTGGTCGATCACAGCCCCAGACCTTGGGTCTAGTATGGATACGAGTGGCCGCCTTCAAGCGGGCACGGGTACAGGTACAGTCCAAATCATCGCAACGTCTAGGGCGACGATGGGTGTATCCTCGATGCCTTATAGTGTAGAGATTATTGGATCGGCACCAGTGATAGATGGGGTTTTGATATCAGGATTTGACAATGTTAAAGTGGGTGAGGGTATTGACTTATCGGTATCGTTATTGAGAGGGACCTCTGTTGTATCTAGTGATGTGCGCGATGTGACTTGGTCGATTAATGCGCCGAATCTAGGCGCTAGGGTTAGTGCAACTGGTAGGTTGCAAGCCGGCACGACGACTGGTACAGTACAAGTACTGGCGACTTCTAAAGCGAATACGATGCTTGTATCATCAGCCTATGTGGTGCGTATAGATCCAGTAGTAACAGTTGAGCGCGTGGTGGTCAGTGGTCCAGAAGTGGTGGCTGTTAATAAGTCGATTACCTTAGATGCGACGGTTTATATGAGTGATGGTAATACGAGTAATGCGGTGAGTTGGTCACTAGTAGATGCCTCAGATATGGCTATAGCAAGTACAGTTGCGAGTATAGATGCGACTACGGGCGTATTGACAGCAGGCGTCACAGCAGCGGAGGTATTTGTCGTGGCACGTTCAACGGATGATTCGAGTATAGCGTCAGCTAGACACAAAGTTGAGATTGAGACGGTTGCGCCAGTGGTAGATGAGATTGTGATTGTGCCAGGTGGCGCTATTGTAGAGGTGGGTAATACCTTAGATTTGTCTGTACAATTATTGAGTAATGGTGTGATTGTGTCGACAGATGCGAGTGCGGTTGATTGGTTGATAGAAGGCTCTGATTTAGGGTCTAGTATAACTGATGGCCTTTTGCAAGCGGGGAGTAGTGCTGGCAATATAGTTGTAAAAGCGCAGTCAAAGACGGACGCGACGCTTTCTTCGTTAGGATATGGTGTTGAGATTAGTGCTGCGGCAGCTGTGATTGATGAGATTGTGATATCAGGTGCGACTATCGTAGGGGTAGGCGGGACAATAGACCTATCGGTACAATTATTGAGTGGTGGCGTGGTTGTGTCAAGAGAGGTGACCGATGTTGTTTGGTCGATCACAGCCCCAGACCTTGGGTCTAGTATGGATACGAGTGGCCGCCTTCAAGCGGGCGCGGGTACAGGTACAGTCGAAATCATCGCAACGTCTAGGGCGACGATGGGTGTATCCTCGATGCCTTATAGTGTAGAGATTATTGGATTGGCACCAGTGATAGATGGGGTTTTGATATCAGGATCTGGCAATGTTAAAGTGGGTGAGGGTATTGACTTATCGGTATCGTTATTGAGAGGGACCTCTATTGTATCTAGTGATGTGCGCGATGTGACTTGGTCGATTAATGCGCCGAATCTAGGCGCTAGGGTTAGTGCAACTGGTAGGTTGCAAGCCGGCACGACGACTGGTACAGTACAAGTACTGGCGACTTCTAAAGCGAATACGATGCTTGTATCATCAGCCTATGTGGTGCGTATAGATCCAGTAGTAACAGTTGAGCGCGTGGTGGTCAGTGGTCCAGAAGTGGTGGCTGTTAATAAGTCGATTACCTTAGATGCGACGGTTTATATGAGTGATGGTAATACGAGTAATGCGGTGAGTTGGTCACTAGTAGATGCCTCAGATATGGCTATAGCAAGTACAGTTGCGAGTATAGATGCGACTACGGGCGTATTGACAGCAGGCGCCACAGCAGCGGAGGTATTTGTCGTGGCACGTTCAACGGATGATTCGAGTATAGTGTCAGCTAGACATAAAGTTGAGATTGAGACGGTTGCGCCAGTGGTAGATGAGATTGTGATTGTGCCAGGTGGCGCTATTGTAGAGGTGGGTAATACCTTAGATTTGTCTGTACAATTATTGAGTAATGGTGTGATTGTGTCGACAGATGCGAGTGCGGTTGATTGGTTGATAGAAGGCTCTGATTTAGGGTCTAGTATAACTGATGGCCTTTTGCAAGCGGGGAGTAGTGCTGGCAATATAGTTGTAAAAGCGCAGTCAAAGACGGACGCGACGCTTTCTTCGTTAGGATATGGTGTTGAGATTAGTGCTGCGGCAGCTGTGATTGATGAGATTGTGATATCAGGGGCGACTATCGTAGGGGTAGGCGGGACAATAGACCTATCGGTACAATTATTGAGTGGTGGCGTGGTTGTGTCAAGAGAGGTGACCGATGTTGTTTGGTCGATTACAGCCCCAGACCTTGGGTCTAGTATGGATACGAGTGGCCGCCTTCAAGCGGGCACGGGTACAGGTAGAGTCGAAATCATCGCAACGTCTAGGGCGACGATGGGTGTATCCTCGATGCCTTATAGTGTAGAGATTATTGGATCGGCACCAGTGATAGATGGGGTTTTGATATCAGGATTTGACAATGTTAAAGTGGGTGAGGGTATTAGCTTATCGGTATCGTTATTGAGAGGGACCTCTGTTGTATCTAGTGATGTGCGCGATGTGACTTGGTCGATTAATGCGCCGAATCTAGGCGCTAGGGTTAGTGCAACTGGTAGGTTGCAAGCCGGCACGACGACTGGTACAGTACAAGTACTGGCGACTTCTAAAGCGAATACGATGCTTGTATCATCAGCCTATGTGGTGCGTATAGATCCAGTAGTAACAGTTGAGCGCGTGGTGGTCAGTGGTCCAGAAGTGGTGGCTGTTAATAAGTCGATTACCTTAGATGCGACGGTTTATATGAGTGATGGTATTACGAGTAATGCGGTGAGTTGGTCACTAGTAGATGCCTCAGATATGGCTATAGCGAGTACAGTTGCGAGTATAGATGCGACTACGGGCGTATTGACAGCAGGCGCCACAGCAGCGGAGGTATTTGTCGTGGCACGTTCAACGGATGATTCGAGTATAGCGTCAGCTAGACACAAAGTTGAGATTGAGACGGTTGCGCCAGTGGTAGATGAGATTGTGATTGTGCCAGGTGGCGCTATTGTAGAGGTGGGTAATACCTTAGATTTGTCTGTACAATTATTGAGTAATGGTGTGATTGTGTCGACAGATGCGAGTGCGGTTGATTGGTTGATAGAAGGCTCTGATTTAGGGTCTAGTATAACTGATGGCCTTTTGCAAGCGGGGAGTAGTGCTGGCAATATAGTTGTAAAAGCGCAGTCAAAGACGGACGCGACGCTTTCTTCGTTAGGATATGGTGTTGAGATTAGTGCTGCGGCAGCTGTGATTGATGAGATTGTGATATCAGGGGCGACTATCGTAGGGGTAGGCGGCACAATAGATTTATCGGTACAATTATTGAGTGGTGGCGTGGTTGTGTCAAGAGAGGTGACCGATGTTGTTTGGTCGATCACAGCCCCAGACCTTGGGTCTAGTATGGATACGAGTGGCCGCCTTCAAGCGGGCACGGGTACAGGTACAGTCGAAATCATCGCAACGTCTAGGGCGACGATGGGTGTATCCTCGATGCCTTATAGTGTAGAGATTATTGGATCGGCACCAGTGATAGATGGGGTTTTGATATCAGGATTTGACAATGTTAAAGTGGGTGAGGGTATTGACTTATCGGTATCGTTATTGAGAGGGACCTCTGTTGTATCTAGTGATGTGCGCGATGTGACTTGGTCGATTAATGCGCCGAATCTAGGCGCTAGGGTTAGTGCAACTGGTAGGTTGCAAGCCGGCACGACGACTGGTACAGTACAAGTACTGGCGACTTCTAAAGCGAATACGATGCTTGTATCATCAGCCTATGTGGTGCGTATAGATCCAGTAGTAACAGTTGAGCGCGTGGTGGTCAGTGGTCCAGAAGTGGTGGCTGTTAATAAGTCGATTACCTTAGATGCGACGGTTTATATGAGTGATGGTAATACGAGTAATGCGGTGAGTTGGTCACTAGTAGATGCCTCAGATATGGCTATAGCAAGTACAGTTGCGAGTATAGATGCGACTACGGGCGTATTGACAGCAGGCGTCACAGCAGCGGAGGTATTTGTCGTGGCACGTTCAACGGATGATTCGAGTATAGCGTCAGCTAGACACAAAGTTGAGATTGAGACGGTTGCGCCAGTGGTAGATGAGATTGTGATTGTGCCAGGTGGCGCTATTGTAGAGGTGGGTAATACCTTAGATTTGTCTGTACAATTATTGAGTAATGGTGTGATTGTGTCGACAGATGCGAGTGCGGTTGATTGGTTGATAGAAGGCTCTGATTTAGGGTCTAGTATAACTGATGGCCTTTTGCAAGCGGGGAGTAGTGCTGGCAATATAGTTGTAAAAGCGCAGTCAAAGACGGACGCGACGCTTTCTTCGTTAGGCTATGGTGTTGAGATTAGTGCTGCGGCAGCTGTGATTGATGAGATTGTGATATCAGGTGCGACTATCGTAGGGGTAGGCGGGACAATAGACCTATCGGTACAATTATTGAGTGGTGGCGTGGTTGTGTCAAGAGAGGTGACCGATGTTGTTTGGTCGATCACAGCCCCAGACCTTGGGTCTAGTATGGATACGAGTGGCCGCCTTCAAGCGGGCGCGGGTACAGGTACAGTCGAAATCATCGCAACGTCTAGGGCGACGATGGGTGTATCCTCGATGCCTTATAGTGTAGAGATTATTGGATCGGCACCAGTGATAGATGGGGTTTTGATATCAGGATCTGGCAATGTTAAAGTGGGTGAGGGTATTGACTTATCGGTATCGTTATTGAGAGGGACCTCTATTGTATCTAGTGATGTGCGCGATGTGACTTGGTCGATTAATGCGCCGAATCTAGGCGCTAGGGTTAGTGCAACTGGTAGGTTGCAAGCCGGCACGACGACTGGTACAGTACAAGTACTGGCGACTTCTAAAGCGAATACGATGCTTGTATCATCAGCCTATGTGGTGCGTATAGATCCAGTAGTAACAGTTGAGCGCGTGGTGGTCAGTGGTCCAGAAGTGGTGGCTGTTAATAAGTCGATTACCTTAGATGCGACGGTTTATATGAGTGATGGTAATACGAGTAATGCGGTGAGTTGGTCACTAGTAGATGCCTCAGATATGGCTATAGCAAGTACAGTTGCGAGTATAGATGCGACTACGGGCGTATTGACAGCAGGCGCCACAGCAGCGGAGGTATTTGTCGTGGCACGTTCAACGGATGATTCGAGTATAGTGTCAGCTAGACATAAAGTTGAGATTGAGACGGTTGCGCCAGTGGTAGATGAGATTGTGATTGTGCCAGGTGGCGCTATTGTAGAGGTGGGTAATACCTTAGATTTGTCTGTACAATTATTGAGTAATGGTGTGATTGTGTCGACAGATGCGAGTGCGGTTGATTGGTTGATAGAAGGCTCTGATTTAGGGTCTAGTATAACTGATGGCCTTTTGCAAGCGGGGAGTAGTGCTGGCAATATAGTTGTAAAAGCGCAGTCAAAGACGGACGCGACGCTTTCTTCGTTAGGATATGGTGTTGAGATTAGTGCTGCGGCAGCTGTGATTGATGAGATTGTGATATCAGGGGCGACTATCGTAGGGGTAGGCGGGACAATAGACCTATCGGTACAATTATTGAGTGGTGGCGTGGTTGTGTCAAGAGAGGTGACCGATGTTGTTTGGTCGATCACAGCCCCAGACCTTGGGTCTAGTATGGATACGAGTGGCCGCCTTCAAGCGGGCACGGGTACAGGTACAGTCGAAATCATCGCAACGTCTAGGGCGACGATGGGTGTATCCTCGATGCCTTATAGTGTAGAGATTATTGGATCGGCACCAGTGATAGATGGGGTTTTGATATCAGGATTTGACAATGTTAAAGTGGGTGAGGGTATTAGCTTATCGGTATCGTTATTGAGAGGGACCTCTGTTGTATCTAGTGATGTGCGCGATGTGACTTGGTCGATTAATGCGCCGAATCTAGGCGCTAGGGTTAGTGCAACTGGTAGGTTGCAAGCCGGCACGACGACTGGTACAGTACAAGTACTGGCGACTTCTAAAGCGAATACGATGCTTGTATCATCAGCCTATGTGGTGCGTATAGATCCAGTAGTAACAGTTGAGCGCGTGGTGGTCAGTGGTCCAGAAGTGGTGGCTGTTAATAAGTCGATTACCTTAGATGCGACGGTTTATATGAGTGATGGTAATACGAGTAATGCGGTGAGTTGGTCACTAGTAGATGCCTCAGATATGGCTATAGCAAGTACAGTTGCGAGTATAGATGCGACTACGGGCGTATTGACAGCAGGCGCCACAGCAGCGGAGGTATTTGTCGTGGCACGTTCAACGGATGATTCGAGTATAGTGTCAGCTAGACATAAAGTTGAGATTGAGACGGTTGCGCCAGTGGTAGATGAGATTGTGATTGTGCCAGGTGGCGCTATTGTAGAGGTGGGTAATACCTTAGATTTGTCTGTACAATTATTGAGTAATGGTGTGATTGTGTCGACAGATGCGAGTGCGGTTGATTGGTTGATAGAAGGCTCTGATTTAGGGTCTAGTATAACTGATGGCCTTTTGCAAGCGGGGAGTAGTGCTGGCAATATAGTTGTAAAAGCGCAGTCAAAGACGGACGCGACGCTTTCTTCGTTAGGATATGGTGTTGAGATTAGTGCTGCGGCAGCTGTGATTGATGAGATTGTGATATCAGGGGCGACTATCGTAGGGGTAGGCGGGACAATAGACCTATCGGTACAATTATTGAGTGGTGGCGTGGTTGTGTCAAGAGAGGTGACCGATGTTGTTTGGTCGATTACAGCCCCAGACCTTGGGTCTAGTATGGATACGAGTGGCCGCCTTCAAGCGGGCACGGGTACAGGTAGAGTCGAAATCATCGCAACGTCTAGGGCGACGATGGGTGTATCCTCGATGCCTTATAGTGTAGAGATTATTGGATCGGCACCAGTGATAGATGGGGTTTTGATATCAGGATTTGACAATGTTAAAGTGGGTGAGGGTATTAGCTTATCGGTATCGTTATTGAGAGGGACCTCTGTTGTATCTAGTGATGTGCGCGATGTGACTTGGTCGATTAATGCGCCGAATCTAGGCGCTAGGGTTAGTGCAACTGGTAGGTTGCAAGCCGGCACGACGACTGGTACAGTACAAGTACTGGCGACTTCTAAAGCGAATACGATGCTTGTATCATCAGCCTATGTGGTGCGTATAGATCCAGTAGTAACAGTTGAGCGCGTGGTGGTCAGTGGTCCAGAAGTGGTGGCTGTTAATAAGTCGATTACCTTAGATGCGACGGTTTATATGAGTGATGGTAATACGAGTAATGCGGTGAGTTGGTCACTAGTAGATGCCTCAGATATGGCTATAGCAAGTACAGTTGCGAGTATAGATGCGACTACGGGCGTATTGACAGCAGGCGCCACAGCAGCGGAGGTATTTGTCGTGGCACGTTCAACGGATGATTCGAGTATAGTGTCAGCTAGACACAAAGTTGAGATTGAGACGGTTGCGCCAGTGGTAGATGAGATTGTGATTGTGCCAGGTGGCGCTATTGTAGAGGTGGGTAATACCTTAGATTTGTCTGTACAATTATTGAGTAATGGTGTGATTGTGTCGACAGATGCGAGTGCGGTTGATTGGTTGATAGAAGGCTCTGATTTAGGGTCTAGTATAACTGATGGCCTTTTGCAAGCGGGGAGTAGTGCTGGCAATATAGTTGTAAAAGCGCAGTCAAAGACGGACGCGACGCTTTCTTCGTTAGGATATGGTGTTGAGATTAGTGCTGCGGCAGCTGTGATTGATGAGATTGTGATATCAGGGGCGACTATCGTAGGGGTAGGCGGGACAATAGACCTATCGGTACAATTATTGAGTGGTGGCGTGGTTGTGTCAAGAGAGGTGACCGATGTTGTTTGGTCGATCACAGCCCCAGACCTTGGGTCTAGTATGGATACGAGTGGCCGCCTTCAAGCGGGCACGGGTACAGGTACAGTCCAAATCATCGCAACGTCTAGGGCGACGATGGGTGTATCCTCGATGCCTTATAGTGTAGAGATTATTGGATCGGCACCAGTGATAGATGGGGTTTTGATATCAGGATTTGACAATGTTAAAGTGGGTGAGGGTATTGACTTATCGGTATCGTTATTGAGAGGGACCTCTGTTGTGTCTAGTGATGTGCGCGATGTGACTTGGTCGATTAATGCGCCGAATCTAGGCGCTACGGTTAGTGCAACTGGTAGGTTGCAAGCTGGCACGACGACTGGTACAGTACAAGTACTGGCGACTTCTAAAGCGAATACGATGCTTGTATCATCAGCCTATGTGGTGCGTATAGATCCAGTAGTAACAGTTGAGCGCGTGGTGGTCAGTGGTCCAGAAGTGGTGGCTGTTAATAAGTCGATTACGTTAGATGCGACGGTTTATATGAGTGATGGTAATACGAGTAATGCGGTGAGTTGGTCACTAGTAGATGCCTCAGATATGGCTATAGCAAGTACAGTTGCGAGTATAGATGCGACTACGGGCGTATTGACAGCAGGCGCCACAGCAGCGGAGGTATTTGTCGTGGCACGTTCAACGGATGATTCGAGTATAGTGTCAGCTAGACATAAAGTTGAGATTGAGACGGTTGCGCCAGTGGTAGATGAGATTGTGATTGTGCCAGGTGGCGCTATTGTAGAGGTGGGTAATACCTTAGATTTGTCTGTACAATTATTGAGTAATGGTGTGATTGTGTCGACAGATGCGAGTGCGGTTGATTGGTTGATAGAAGGCTCTGATTTAGGGTCTAGTATAACTGATGGCCTTTTGCAAGCGGGGAGTAGTGCTGGCAATATAGTTGTAAAAGCGCAGTCAAAGACGGACGCGACGCTTTCTTCGTTAGGATATGGTGTTGAGATTAGTGCTGCGGCAGCTGTGATTGATGAGATTGTGATATCAGGGGCGACTATCGTAGGGGTAGGCGGCACAATAGATTTATCGGTACAATTATTGAGTGGTGGCGTGGTTGTGTCAAGAGAGGTGACCGATGTTGTTTGGTCGATCACAGCCCCAGACCTTGGGTCTAGTATGGATACGAGTGGCCGCCTTCAAGCGGGCGCGGGTACAGGTAGAGTCGAAATCATCGCAACGTCTAGGACGACGATGGGTGTATCCTCGATGCCTTATAGTGTAGAGATTATTGGATCGGCACCAGTGATAGATGGGGTTTTGATATCAGGATTTGACAATGTTAAAGTGGGTGAGGGTATTAGCTTATCGGTATCGTTATTGAGAGGGACCTCTATTGTATCTAGTGATGTGCGCGATGTGACTTGGTCGATTAATGCGCCGAATCTAGGCGCTAGGGTTAGTGCAACTGGTAGGTTGCAAGCCGGCACGACGACTGGTACAGTACAAGTACTGGCGACTTCTAAAGCGAATACGATGCTTGTATCATCAGCCTATGTGGTGCGTATAGATCCAGTAGTAACAGTTGAGCGCGTGGTGGTCAGTGGTCCAGAAGTGGTGGCTGTTAATAAGTCGATTACGTTAGATGCGACGGTTTATATGAGTGATGGTAATACGAGTAATGCGGTGAGTTGGTCACTAGTAGATGCCTCAGATATGGCTATAGCAAGTACAGTTGCGAGTATAGATGCGACTACGGGCGTATTGACAGCAGGCGCCACAGCAGCGGAGGTATTTGTCGTGGCACGTTCAACGGATGATTCGAGTATAGTGTCAGCTAGACACAAAGTTGAGATTGAGACGGTTGCGCCAGTGGTAGATGAGATTGTGATTGTGCCAGGTGGCGCTATTGTAGAGGTGGGTAATACCTTAGATTTGTCTGTACAATTATTGAGTAATGGTGTGATTGTGTCGACAGATGCGAGTGCGGTTGATTGGTTGATAGAAGGCTCTGATTTAGGGTCTAGTATAACTGATGGCCTTTTGCAAGCGGGGAGTAGTGCTGGCAATATAGTTGTAAAAGCGCAGTCAAAGACGGACGCGACGCTTTCTTCGTTAGGATATGGTGTTGAGATTAGTGCTGCGGCAGCTGTGATTGATGAGATTGTGATATCAGGGGCGACTATCGTAGGGGTAGGCGGCACAATAGATTTATCGGTACAATTATTGAGTGGTGGCGTGGTTGTGTCAAGAGAGGTGACCGATGTTGTTTGGTCGATCACAGCCCCAGACCTTGGGTCTAGTATGGATACGAGTGGCCGCCTTCAAGCGGGCACGGGTACAGGTACAGTCCAAATCATCGCAACGTCTAGGGCGACGATGGGTGTATCCTCGATGCCTTATAGTGTAGAGATTATTGGATCGGCACCAGTGATAGATGGGGTTTTGATATCAGGATCTGGCAATGTTAAAGTGGGTGAGGGTATTAGCTTATCGGTATCGTTATTGAGAGGGACCTCTATTGTATCTAGTGATGTGCGCGATGTGACTTGGTCGATTAATGCGCCGAATCTAGGCGCTAGGGTTAGTGCAACTGGTAGGTTGCAAGCCGGCACGACGACTGGTACAGTACAAGTACTGGCGACTTCTAAAGCGAATACGATGCTTGTATCATCAGCCTATGTGGTGCGTATAGATCCAGTAGTAACAGTTGAGCGCGTGGTGGTCAGTGGTCCAGAAGTGGTGGCTGTTAATAAGTCGATTACCTTAGATGCGACGGTTTATATGAGTGATGGTAATACGAGTAATGCGGTGAGTTGGTCACTAGTAGATGCCTCAGATATGGCTATAGCGAGTACAGTTGCGAGTATAGATGCGACTACGGGCGTATTGACAGCAGGCGCCACAGCAGCGGAGGTATTTGTCGTGGCACGTTCAACGGATGATTCGAGTATAGCGTCAGCTAGACACAAAGTTGAGATTGAGACGGTTGCGCCAGTGGTAGATGAGATTGTGATTGTGCCAGGTGGCGCTATTGTAGAGGTGGGTAATACCTTAGATTTGTCTGTACAATTATTGAGTAATGGTGTGATTGTGTCGACAGATGCGAGTGCGGTTGATTGGTTGATAGAAGGCTCTGATTTAGGGTCTAGTATAACTGATGGCCTTTTGCAAGCGGGGAGTAGTGCTGGGAATATAGTTGTAAAAGCGCAGTCAAAGACGGACGCGACGCTTTCTTCGTTAGGATATGGTGTTGAGATTAGTGCTGCGGCAGCTGTGATTGATGAGATTGTGATATCAGGGGCGACTATCGTAGGGGTAGGCGGGACAATAGACCTATCGGTACAATTATTGAGTGGTGGCGTGGTTGTGTCAAGAGAGGTGACCGATGTTGTTTGGTCGATCACAGCCCCAGACCTTGGGTCTAGTATGGATACGAGTGGCCGCCTTCAAGCGGGCACGGGTACAGGTACAGTCGAAATCATCGCAACGTCTAGGGCGACGATGGGTGTATCCTCGATGCCTTATAGTGTAGAGATTATTGGATCGGCACCAGTGATAGATGGGGTTTTGATATCAGGACTTGACAATGTTAAAGTGGGTGAGGGTATTGACTTATCGGTATCGTTATTGAGAGGGACCTCTGTTGTATCTAGTGATGTGCGCGATGTGACTTGGTCGATTAATGCGCCGAATCTAGGCGCTAGGGTTAGTGCAACTGGTAGGTTGCAAGCCGGCACGACGACTGGTACAGTACAAGTACTGGCGACTTCTAAAGCGAATACGATGCTTGTATCATCAGCCTATGTGGTGCGTATAGATCCAGTAGTAACAGTTGAGCGCGTGGTGGTCAGTGGTCCAGAAGTGGTGGCTGTTAATAAGTCGATTACCTTAGATGCGACGGTTTATATGAGTGATGGTATTACGAGTAATGCGGTGAGTTGGTCACTAGTAGATGCCTCAGATATGGCTATAGCGAGTACAGTTGCGAGTATAGATGCGACTACGGGCGTATTGACAGCAGGCGCCACAGCAGCGGAGGTATTTGTCGTGGCACGTTCAACGGATGATTCGAGTATAGCGTCAGCTAGACACAAAGTTGAGATTGAGACGGTTGCGCCAGTGGTAGATGAGATTGTGATTGTGTCAGGTGGCGCTATTGTAGAGGTGGGTAATACCTTAGATCTGTCTGTACAATTATTGAGTAATGGTGTGATTGTGTCGACAGATGCGAGTGCGGTTGATTGGTTGATAGAAGGCTCTGATTTAGGGTCTAGTATAACTGATGGCCTTTTGCAAGCGGGGAGTAGTGCTGGCAATATAGTTGTAAAAGCGCAGTCAAAGACGGACGCGACGCTTTCTTCGTTAGGATATGGTGTTGAGATTAGTGCTGCGGCAGCTGTGATTGATGAGATTGTGATATCAGGTGCGACTATCGTAGGGGTAGGCGGGACAATAGACCTATCGGTACAATTATTGAGTGGTGGCGTGGTTGTGTCAAGAGAGGTGACCGATGTTGTTTGGTCGATCACAGCCCCAGACCTTGGGTCTAGTATGGATACGAGTGGCCGCCTTCAAGCGGGCGCGGGTACAGGTACAGTCGAAATCATCGCAACGTCTAGGGCGACGATGGGTGTATCCTCGATGCCTTATAGTGTAGAGATTATTGGATCGGCACCAGTGATAGATGGGGTTTTGATATCAGGACTTGACAATGTTAAAGTGGGTGAGGGTATTAGCTTATCGGTATCGTTATTGAGAGGGACCTCTGTTGTATCTAGTGATGTGCGCGATGTGACTTGGTCGATTAATGCGCCGAATCTAGGCGCTAGGGTTAGTGCAACTGGTAGGTTGCAAGCCGGCACGACGACTGGTACAGTACAAGTACTGGCGACTTCTAAAGCGAATACGATGCTTGTATCATCAGCCTATGTGGTGCGTATAGATCCAGTAGTAACAGTTGAGCGCGTGGTGGTCAGTGGTCCAGAAGTGGTGGCTGTTAATAAGTCGATTACCTTAGATGCGACGGTTTATATGAGTGATGGTAATACGAGTAATGCGGTGAGTTGGTCACTAGTAGATGCCTCAGATATGGCTATAGCAAGTACAGTTGCGAGTATAGATGCGACTACGGGCGTGTTGACAGCAGGCGCCACAGCAGCGGAGGTATTTGTCGTGGCACGTTCAACGGATGATTCGAGTATAGCGTCAGCTAGACACAAAGTTGAGATTGAGACGGTTGCGCCAGTGGTAGATGAGATTGTGATTGTGTCAGGTGGCGCTATTGTAGAGGTGGGTAATACCTTAGATTTGTCTGTACAATTATTGAGTAATGGTGTGATTGTGTCGACAGATGCGAGTGCGGTTGATTGGTTGATAGAAGGCTCTGATTTAGGGTCTAGTATAACTGATGGCCGTTTGCAAGCGGGGAGTAGTGCTGGCAATATAGTTGTAAAAGCGCAGTCAAAGACGGACGCGACGCTTTCTTCGTTAGGATATGGTGTTGAGATTAGTGCTGCGGCAGCTGTGATTGATGAGATTGTGATATCAGGTGCGACTATCGTAGGGGTAGGCGGGACAATAGACCTATCGGTACAATTATTGAGTGGTGGCGTGGTTGTGTCAAGAGAGGTGACCGATGTTGTTTGGTCAATCACAGCCCCAGACCTTGGGTCTAGTATGGATACGAGTGGCCGCCTTCAAGCGGGCGCGGGTACAGGTACAGTCGAAATCATCGCAACGTCTAGGGCGACGATGGGTGTATCCTCGATGCCTTATAGTGTAGAGATTATTGGATCGGCACCAGTGATAGATGGGGTTTTGATATCAGGATCTGGCAATGTTAAAGTGGGTGAGGGTATTAGCTTATCGGTATCGTTATTGAGAGGGACCTCTATTGTGTCTAGTGATGTGCGCGATGTGACTTGGTCGATTAATGCGCCGAATCTAGGCGCTAGGGTTAGTGCAACTGGTAGGTTGCAAGCCGGCACGACGACTGGTACAGTACAAGTACTGGCGACTTCTAAAGCGAATACGATGCTTGTATCATCAGCCTATGTGGTGCGTATAGATCCAGTAGTAACAGTTGAGCGCGTGGTGGTCAGTGGTCCAGAAGTGGTGGCTGTTAATAAGTCGATTACGTTAGATGCGACGGTTTATATGAGTGATGGTAATACGAGTAATGCGGTGAGTTGGTCACTAGTAGATGCCTCAGATATGGCTATAGCGAGTACAGTTGCGAGTATAGATGCGACTACGGGCGTATTGACAGCAGGCGCCACAGCAGCGGAGGTATTTGTCGTGGCACGTTCAACGGATGATTCGAGTATAGCGTCAGCTAGACACAAAGTTGAGATTGAGACGGTTGCGCCAGTGGTAGATGAGATTGTGATTGTGCCAGGTGGCGCTATTGTAGAGGTGGGTAATACCTTAGATTTGTCTGTACAATTATTGAGTAATGGTGTGATTGTGTCGACAGATGCGAGTGCGGTTGATTGGTTGATAGAAGGCTCTGATTTAGGGTCTAGTATAACTGATGGCCTTTTGCAAGCGGGGAGTAGTGCTGGGAATATAGTTGTAAAAGCGCAGTCAAAGACGGACGCGACGGTTTCTTCGTTAGGATATGGTGTTGAGATTAGTGCTGCGGCAGCTGTGATTGATGAGATTGTGATATCAGGTGCGACTATCGTAGGGGTAGGCGGCACAATAGATTTATCGGTACAATTATTGAGTGGTGGCGTGGTTGTGTCAAGAGAGGTGACCGATGTTGTTTGGTCGATCACAGCCCCAGACCTTGGGTCTAGTATGGATACGAGTGGCCGCCTTCAAGCGGGCGCGGGTACAGGTACAGTCGAAATCATCGCAACGTCTAGGGCGACGATGGGTGTATCCTCGATGCCTTATAGTGTAGAGATTATTGGATCGGCACCAGTGATAGATGGGGTTTTGATATCAGGATCTGGCAATGTTAAAGTGGGTGAGGGTATTAGCTTATCGGTATCGTTATTGAGAGGGACCTCTGTTGTATCTAGTGATGTGCGCGATGTGACTTGGTCGATTAATGCGCCGAATCTAGGCGCTAGGGTTAGTGCAACTGGTAGGTTGCAAGCCGGCACGACGACTGGTACAGTACAAGTACTGGCGACTTCTAAAGCGAATACGATGCTTGTATCATCAGCCTATGTGGTGCGTATAGATCCAGTAGTAACAGTTGAGCGCGTGGTGGTCAGTGGTCCAGAAGTGGTGGCTGTTAATAAGTCGATTAGCTTAGATGCGACGGTTTATATGAGTGATGGTATTACGAGTAATGCGGTGAGTTGGTCACTAGTAGATGCCTCAGATATGGCTATAGCGAGTACAGTTGCGAGTATAGATGCGACTACGGGCGTGTTGACAGCAGGCGCCACAGCAGCGGAGGTATTTGTCGTGGCACGTTCAACGGATGATTCGAGTATAGCGTCAGCTAGACACAAAGTTGAGATTGAGACGGTTGCGCCAGTGGTAGATGAGATTGTGATTGTGAAAGGTGGCGCTATTGTAGAGGTGGGTAATACCTTAGATTTGTCTGTACAATTATTGAGTAATGGTGTGATTGTGTCGAGAGATGCGAGTGCGGTTGATTGGTTGATAGAAGGCTCTGATTTAGGGTCTAGTATAACTGATGGCCGTTTGCAAGCGGGGAGTATTGCTGGCAATATAGTTGTAAAAGCGCAGTCAAAGACGGACGCGACGGTTTCTTCGTTAGGATATGGTGTTGAGATTAGTGCTGCGGCAGCTGTGATTGATGAGATTGTGATATCAGGTGCGACTATCGTAGGGGTAGGCGGCACAATAGATTTATCGGTACAATTATTGAGTGGTGGCGTGGTTGTGTCAAGAGAGGTGACTGATGTTGTTTGGTCGATCACAGCCCCAGACCTTGGGTCTAGTATGGATACGAGTGGCCGCCTTCAAGCGGGCGCGGGTACAGGTACAGTCGAAATCATCGCAACGTCTAGGGCGACGATGGGTGTATCCTCGATGCCTTATAGTGTAGAGATTATTGGATCGGCACCAGTGATAGATGGGGTTTTGATATCAGGATCTGGCAATGTTAAAGTGGGTGAGGGTATTAGCTTATCGGTATCGTTATTGAGAGGGACCTCTATTGTATCTAGTGATGTGCGCGATGTGACTTGGTCGATTAATGCGCCGAATCTAGGCGCTAGGGTTAGTGCAACTGGTAGGTTGCAAGCCGGCACGACGACTGGTACAGTACAAGTACTGGCGACTTCTAAAGCGAATACGATGCTTGTATCATCAGCCTATGTGGTGCGTATAGATCCAGTAGTAACAGTTGAGCGCGTGGTGGTCAGTGGTCCAGAAGTGGTGGCTGTTAATAAGTCGATTACCTTAGATGCGACGGTTTATATGAGTGATGGTAATACGAGTAATGCGGTGAGTTGGTCACTAGTAGATGCCTCAGATATGGCTATAGCGAGTACAGTTGCGAGTATAGATGCGACTACGGGCGTATTGACAGCAGGCGCCACAGCAGCGGAGGTATTTGTCGTGGCACGTTCAACGGATGATTCGAGTATAGTGTCAGCTAGACACAAAGTTGAGATTGAGACGGTTGCGCCAGTGGTAGATGAGATTGTGATTGTGCCAGGTGGCGCTATTGTAGAGGTGGGTAATACCTTAGATTTGTCTGTACAATTATTGAGTAATGGTGTGATTGTGTCGACAGATGTGAGTGCGGTTGATTGGTTGATAGATACGCCAAATTTAGGGTCTAGTATAACTGATGGCCGTTTGCAAGCGGGGAGTAGTGCTGGCAATATAGTTGTAAAAGCGCAGTCAAAGACGGACGCGACGCTTTCTTCGTTAGGATATGGTGTTGAGATTAGTGCTGCGGCAGCTGTGATTGATGAGATTGTGATATCAGGTGCGACTATCGTAGGGGTAGGCGGCACAATAGACCTATCGGTACAATTATTGAGTGGTGGCGTGGTTGTGTCAAGAGAGGTGACCGATGTTGTTTGGTCGATCACAGCCCCAGACCTTGGGTCTAGTATGGATACGAGTGGCCGCCTTCAAGCGGGCGCGGGTACAGGTACAGTCGAAATCATCGCAACGTCTAGGGCGACGATGGGTGTATCCTCGATGCCTTATAGTGTGATGATATTGCCAGTGCCTAGCTCAGTTGCTGTAGTGGCTATTACGCAACCTGTTTATGAGGGACAACCGCCTTTTAATTTGCGCGCAACAGTAGAGCCATCAGGAGCTTCTCAAGCTGTGATATGGACGATTAGCCCTATAGGAACGCCACTTGCGAGGCTCAGTACAGATGGCTTATTCACGCCTATTGGTGTGGGTACAGTGACAGTGACAGCGATGACAGATGGTACATCACCAGTGTCTTCAGCACCGTATAGCATAGATATATTGCCTTTAGTAATCAGCAGTATAGAAATATCTGGTGGTATTGTTGAGACGGGCGGTACGATAACCTTGAAGGCGAAGGTTTTAAACTCTTTAGGTGATGATGCGGATAACCAGACGGTTACTTGGATGGTGAATGATGCAGGTGGCACTGGGTCGACGATTAATTTGACAACGGGCGAATTAACTGCTGGAGCGACACCAGGCACTGTAGAGGTGATGGCAATCTCTGATGGAGATTTGAATGTCACCAAGATTCATTATGTAACAGTTCAACCATTACCTATATTAGTAGGTGCTGTTGAGATTACTGGAGGTGAAGTGGTTCAAGTTGGGAATCAGCTGATATTGAAAGCTAAAGTGTTGAATGATACAGGTAAGGAGATAGTTAATCAGAATGTCAGTTGGGATATAACCGAAAGTGGTACCACAACGGGTGCACGTATTAGTGGCATCGGTGTGTTAACTGCTGGTACAACGGCTGGGGTCTTGAGAGTTAAGGTGGTCCCAAATGCAGATGCTACGAAGGCATTCTACCACGAGGTGCGTGTAGAGTTAGACCCTATAAAGGTCAGTAGTGTAGAATTTATTAGTAATGGTGCTGTTGTTAAAACAGGTAATAAATTGCCATTGAAAGCACGTGTGTTGAGCGATTCGGGCAAGGAGATTGCAAATCAAAAAGTGACGTGGCGTATAGTAGGTGCAGATTTGGGTGTAAGTATAGATGCGAGTGGTGTATTGACCGCTGGGACGACAGAGGGCAAGGTAGAAGTACAAGTAATATCGAAAGCTGATATTACAAAGCAAGCAACAGGGTACGTACGCATTGTCTCGGATGATGAGTCTGTTACTGTTGCGAGCGTACAGATAATCGGTGGTAAAGTTGTCAATCCAGGCGGGGAGATGCAATTAACCGCTGAGGTGTTAAATAATTCGAGTGAAAAAATACCGAATCAAAATGTGACATGGGAGATAGAGGGAGATGATCTTGGTGCTAGTATAGATGCGCTTGGCAAATTGACTGCTGCTACGACAGAAGGTACTGTAAAAGTGGTGGCAATATCCGAGGGCCTTGATACAGCTGGTGGTAAAGTTAAGTCTGCGATTTATCGAGTGGTCATCAAGACCGTGGTGGTTGCTAAAGTGAGAGTGAAAGGACGAAAAACGGTTCGTATAGGAGAAGGGATAACGTTGACAGCAGAGGTGCTAACAGCTGATGATGAAAAAGTGGCAGTTCAAAATGTGACATGGGCAATAACAGGCAATAATTTGGGTGCTATGATTGATGCGAGTGGGCATTTGGTTGCAGGCAATGCGATAGGAGATTTAGGTGTTGTAGCAACGTCTGAAGATGGTGGTATAGACTCTCCAGTGTACACAGTCAACGTGAACAGTGATAGTAAAGATACCGATAATGATGGTGTGCCAGATGCTATTGAAAGAAATGCGGTGCCGCCTACTGACCCGAATGATCCGAATGATTATCCAGATACTGATGGCGATGGTGTGCCAGATTATGTTGAGCAAAATGCAACTCCACCCACGAATCCGAATGATCGGAATGATAAACCAAAGGATACGGATGGCGATGGTGTGCCAGATGTATTAGAAGAGATTGCGGGGACTGATCCGAATGACCCGGATGATTATCCAGATATTGATGGAGATGGTGTACCAGATATAATAGAAATAGTTGCTGGATCTGATCCGACTGATCCGACTAGCAGACCAGTGGACAATGACAAGGATGGTGTGCCAGATATTGTCGAAAACAACGATGGAACAGACCCGAATGATCCAGATGATTATAGGGATACTGACAATGATGGTGTGCCAAATATGATTGAACTAGCAGAGGGATCTGATCCTAAAGATCCATTTAGCAGACCGGTGGACAAAGACAAGGATTTTGTGCCAGATGTATTAGAAGAGATTGCGGGGACTGATCCGAATGACCCGAATGATTATCCAGATACTGATCAAGATGGTGTATCAGATATAATAGAAATAGTTGCTGGATCTGATCCGACTAATCCAAATGATAAACCAACGGATACAGATAAGGATGGTGTGCCAGATGCGTTAGAAGTCCTTAATGAGACTGACGAGAATAATAATCTGGATTATGCCGATAGTGATGGCGATGGTGTGCCAGATATCATAGAGGCAAGTAACGGTTCTGACCCGCTAGATATTGCCAGTGTGCCAACGGATACTGATGGTGACCTTGTACCAGATGTGTTAGAGGATATTGCGGGGACTGATCCGAATGACACGAATGACTTCCCTGACAATGACAAGGATGGTGTGCCAAATAGCGTTGAGTTTGCTAACAAAACAGATGGTAACAACGGTGGTAATCCAAATGGATCAGGTGGTAGTGAGGATCCTAAAGACCCATCTGATTCGAATGGTAAGCCTGCTTATTTTGATGGTGATTGCGATAAGGTACCAGATTATGTTGAGACCAAAGAGAAGACGGATTTGAATGATTATAGCCGTTTTAAAGATAGCGATGGCGATGGTGTGCCAGATTATATCGAGACATATGTTGACAAAACAGACCCTAATCTGAAAGCATCATATTTGGATTCAGATTATGATTATGTGCCAGATTATGTAGAAGCACTTCAAAATTGTGATAATACAGAGCCGACGAGGAGCACTGATCCAAATGATATGACGGACTTTGTTGATGTTGATCCAGAAGACGGTATACCAGATTATTTGAATGAGTTGTTAAAAGCAGATGATAAGGATGATGATGGTGATGGTGTTCCAAATGTAATCGAAGAAATTGTAGGGACAGACCCGAATGATGAAAATGACTATCGAGATACTGATGATGATGGTGTACCCAATTATATCGAAGTATTAAATGGTACAGATCCAAATGACGGTAGTGATTTCAAGGATGAGAATGAGAATGGAAAACCAGATTATGTTGAGCTCAAGAACTTAGGTGTTGTGGTGTCTGAGTTCTTTACTCCCGATGGTGATGGCAATAACGATTGTCTGGCGATTGCTGGCTTGGAGAAATTCGAAAAAGCCACTGTTACGATTTATAACAGATGGTCGGATTTGATCTGGGAAGGCGAGGGATACGATAATGTTGAAGTCAAATGGTGTGGAGAGACCAGTAGAGTTGTGTTGGGCACTGCATCGTTACCAAGTGGTGTGTATTACTATATTGTGAGACTTGAAAAATCCAATGGCGAGACATCAGAGATAACTGGATTTACGGTTGTAGGACATAAAAATGACAATTAATTTTAGACCGAGTATTCTTTTTCTAAACAAAGAGAATGCCCGGTTTAAAAAGAGTTTTTTTTCAAAAAATCATGAAAAGCATGGCGATACTGTTCGCTAATGGGTAGTCGAAAAGAACCAAAGATGATGGTGTTTTTTTCAACCTTGTTGACATGCTGAAGATTGACAATATAGGAGCGATGAATTTTCATAAAATGGCTTGACATCGATAGGATTTTATGCTCCATTTTTGTCATGCTGCTAAGCACTAAAATAGGTTTTGTTTTCGTTGTGACAATTTTCACATACTCTCTCTGACTTTCCAAATACGAAATGTCCGAGACCAAGAGTTTATGTGTGATTGATCCTGATTTTATGTACAAAATGTCTGATTGTGGTGCGTCCTCTTGCACTTTAGCACTGTCATTAAAATATCGGTTACAAACTTTTTGAACGGACTTTAGAAAATCTGGATACCCAATGGGTTTTAACAAGTAATCTGCGGCATCTAGCTTGAAGCCTTCTAAAGCGTATTCTGCATGTGCGGTGGTAAAAATCAATTTCGGAGGCCGATTGAGGTCCTTTAGAGATTTTGCAAAATCAACACCGTTTAAGTCTGGCATATTGATGTCTACAAAAATGAGATCAATGGTGTTTTTTTGAATATACACCAAAGCACTGACTGCCGATTGAAACCCTTTTTGTAGGTCTAAAAAGGGCGTTCTTGAGATGTAATCAGACATTTGTCTCAATGCCAACGGTTCGTCATCTATTGCGATACATGTTATCATATGATTTTAGGCTATGGGTATTTTGATGGATACAAAAAAACTGATCCGCTCTATCAATGATGTCCAATTGATAGTTTTTATTAAATAACAGATCGAATCTTTTCTTTGCATTTTCGATCCCTATACCAGATTGATTGTCTACAGTTTTTGGGAGAGATTGCGTTGTTTTGTTTGAAAAATTACTATTGTCAACCTTGACCAAAAGATGTTGGTTGATACGTTCGCACGATATATTGATATAAGATTTTTTTTGTTGGCTGACACCGTGTTTAAATGCATTTTCGATAAAAGAAATGAACAGCAAAGGTGGTATTTTAATACCATTTACATTGTCTGACACTGTATAGTTTATATCGACATTTTCAGAAAAACGCAGACGCATCAAGTCAATATAATTTTCGATGCAGGTGAGTTCATGTGAGACTTCAATCAAGTCAACTTGTGAGTCGTAAAGCAAATAACGCATGATTTTTGACAATTGAATAATCGAATTTTTGGCAATATCGCTGTCAAAATCAATTAAAGCATGGATATTATTAAGCGTATTTAGAAAAAAAATGAGGGCTAATCTGATTCTGGAGAAAAGCCAACTGTGATGCCAAATTTTCTTTTTCTAAAGCGGTTCTCTTTTGCTCAGATCGTAGCCATTTTGACATGAAAATGAGACCAGTGTCAAAACCCAATAGCAACAAAGAGGTGATAAAAAAATTGATGATAAAAGGTGGCTTTTCACCTCTTTTCTGTGGACGTCTGCCCTCTATTTTTTCGATTGCAATGGTGCCCTTTGCGCGGTCCTCTATTTTTTTTGAAAAAATATAAGAGTATAGAACCCATGACAATCAATCCAAATATTGTGAGTATGTACCGGATTTTATTTTTGGGAAATAGAAAAGGAATCAAAACCAATCGATTGACTAAAAAGAGCACGAAAATAACTGAAAAGTCTCTCCACAACCTCAAAATTTTTGTCCAATTAATATTGTCATCGATGATACCAAATGCCAAAGGGCTAAAAAAAATAATTATCCAGATAAAGGAGATAATACCAATTTGAGAGTAGGTCCAACGTTGATTAGCATTCATATAGAAGTCGCTATTTTGAAAGTCACGAGGATAAATTTGAGACTTTTAGAGCGAAAATCAAAAAATAATCTATCAATGCCATTGTTTTTTCGACGAATCGCAGTGGAATCTTGTCGATTGGTTTGGCAGGCTTGTCAACGCAGACATAATATTAGGACTTCGGTTTTGTGGTCTTCTTTGTTAAGTGATTGCTTTTCGAAAAGATTTTTGTACAAACGACCAAGTGCCATTAGGGACTCGTGCGTACCTTGCTCCATGATTTCGCCGTCATGAATGACAATGATTTTATTTGCGAGTTTGGCACCAGATACTCTATGCGAGATGATGATATTGGAGCGTCCTTCCATAATATCTTTCAGATTATTGAGAATCGTATGCTCTGTTTTGGTATCGACGGCCGATAGACAATCATCTAAAATCAAAATTTGAGGCTTTCGAATCAGCGCCCGTGCTAGAGATGTGCGTTGTTTTTGCCCGCCACTCAGCGTAATGCCCCGTTCTCCCAGTACAGTGTCAAATTGTTGCGGCAGCTTTTGAATATTATCATATAAATCCGCCATTTTTGCGGCTTTGATGATTTCTTCTTTTTGATGGACTTTATCTCCTCCAAATGCAATATTATCATAAATGCTGCTTGAAAATAAAAAAACATTTTGTGGGACATAGCCAATATGTTTCCGTAGGTAGGAGGAATTAATGTTTTTGATGTCCACACCGTCAATATAAAAATGACCCGATGTTGGCAAAATAGAACGGTTAATGAGGTCTGCTATTGTTGATTTTCCGCTACCAGTTGTGCCGATAATCGCAACAGATTCACCTGGCTTGACTTCGAAAGAGATGTTTTTCAGTGCCGTAATGCCAGTATTGTCATAGGTAAAAGAGACATTGTCAAATTTCAGATGACCTTCTATATTAGGTGTTAGTTCATGTTCGGATATTAGTTCGTTTTTGGTTTTCAACAGTTCATTGATGCGTTTTTGAGAGGCTTCTGCACGTTGTATGATGCCAGTAATCCAGCCAAGTGCATCATTGGCCAAGTTAACATACCGACATAGATGACAAATTCGGCGATATTACCGTACGTTATATTGCGGTAATAGACCTCAATACCGCCGATATAGATTGTCAAAATAATAGACACGCCGATCAGCGCCATCATCGAAGGCATAAAAACGGCGTCGACGAAAGACAATTTCAAACTTTTATCTTTGTAGGCATTTGATTCTTGTACAAATTTTTCGACCGATTCATCTTCTCTAGAATAGGCTTTGATAACACGAATACCCGAAAACGCTTCTTGTACAAATGTGGACAATGCAGATAATTTTTTTTGAAGGAGTTCGCTTCTTTTGTTCAAAATTTTGGACACAAAATACATGGTTGCAGATAATACAGGTAGTGGAGCGAGGGCATAAAGTGTCAATTTTGCATTGATCGAAAGCATATACGGTAATACCATTGCAAAAAGAAAAAGAACATTGAGTCCATACATGATAGCGGGACCTAGATACATACGCACTTTTGAAACATCCTCGGAAAGGCGTGCCATGAGGTCTCCTGTATTGTTTTTTTTGTAAAAACTAAGCGGTAGAGATTGTAGGTGTTGGTAGATTTCGTTTTTCAAATCATATTCGATATGTCTAGACATCGCGATGATTGTTTGGCGTACCAAAAAAAGAAACGCCCCTCTCATCAGTGCCATGGCGACAATCAAAATGCCAATGATGAAAATTTGTTCTGTCGCATATGCATAGAAAGAATCTAACTGAGAAAAAGGTGTTAGTAAATGATGAATTCGGACATTTTCAGTGATGATATTGAGCCCGTACCTGACCATAACAGCTGGGGCAATTTGAAATAAATTTGAAATAATGATGAAAAAAACACCCAAAATAAGATGCTTTTTGTACTTAAAAAGATATTTATTGAGGTAAAAAAGATATTTCATTGATTTTGTGAGATGATTTTTGGTTTAAATGCCGATGATGTTTGATTGATTGATTATTTTTGAGCAGAGAGAATACATAACTTTCGTTTTTTGAAATGCTAAACCGACACACTTTACGAATCAAAGCGATGCAAAGAATTTACGCTTGGCATTTGTGCAAACATACTAATTATGAATTAGGACTTTTGCGTTTGGAGGAGAAGATTGAGGCTGATTATAAAGAAAAGTTCCCGACGAAATATAAATCTTTAGAAGAAGGTGCGTTTAAAAAGGAATTTAAACGGTCATTGGATATGAAAAAATACCACCATCCAGATGACCTTAAAAAAAACGGATGTTCCTGAGGAAAAACCAGAAGTACCTGCATTTTTCACAAAAAAAGAGGATGTTATAGAGGAAACGTACTCATTGGAAGACAAGAAAAAGGAGATTTTACCACCCGAAAAACAGGCATTGTTTGATGAGATTAAGCAGATGCAGCAGGCTTTTAGAGATACGTGTGAGGACCAAAACGCTGACATACCGAAAAGTGATTATCGAGGTCTTGTTATCGAGGAAACCTCTCGATACCACAAGCAAACAGATAACGATTATTTGTTTCAAAAAAAGGAGATAAAACACGAAATTGATAGTATTGTCAAGGAATACCTTTTGATATTGCATTTATTGGTCGAATTTTCGTCGATTGCAAGCGGTGGAACTACAAAAAATAAAAAAAAATACGTTGATAATCGATTTGCCAATTTAGAGGTTATCAAGATGATTAAAAAAAAGCCCGAAATACCAAGATGCTTTGGGACATCATCAGATTAGTTGGGCAGGAGATCAGGCACTTATTCATGGTTGGTATTTAGAAAATATTGAGACTTCTGAAACCATGAACGCTTTTCGAACGTTAAAAGAACCAACATTGGGGGACGAGGTTGAACTTTTAATCGGGTTGGTTCGGGATGATTTGTTCAAATGTGTTAACTTTGTATCTTATTTTGATAAAGAGGATACGAATTGGAAGGAAAATAAGTCGGTTGTGAGGGGAATGCTAGGACGGACTCTAAAATCTCTGCTCGAAAGTGAAGATTTGGAATTGGCGGTTTTGTCGTATAATTGGGAAGAAGATAAAGCGTTTCTTTTTGATATTTATGACAATACGATTAATGCCAATAGGGAGTATGAGGTGATTTTGGAACCGTTTTTGAAAAATTGGGATTTGCAGCGGTTGGCATTGTTGGATGTTGTTATTTTGAAAATGGGTATAGGAGAATTGATTTCATTTCCTAACATCCCTGTCAAAGTAACACTTAATGAGTATATAGAAATTGCGAAAGTATATTCGACAGAAAAAAGTAAGAAATTTGTGAATGGGATGTTGGATAGAATTTCGAAAAAATTAATAGAAGACGGAAAAGTAAAAAAATCAGGAAGAGGTTTAATTGATAATAAATAAAATTTAAAAATTATGGCTAAAGGAGAAAAAGTTTTATTAGGATTTATTTCAGGTTCTATCGTTGGCGCAGCTCTTGGTGTATTGTTTGCACCAGATAAGGGGACTCATACAAGAGATCGCCTGACGTATACGTTGGATAAATACAAGGAAAAAATTACCGATTTGTTGGATGAGTTGATAAAGGAACAAGAACGAACAAGCAGTTTCGCTAGAAATGCGAGCAGCAAAGTCGTTGATGCGGCAAAAGACCAAGCTGAAAAGCTGTTGTCTGATGTTGATAATCTTATCGATAAAATCAAAAACGGTGATGAGAAAAAGGAAAAATAAACAATAACTAAAATAAATATAAGATTTAAACATTATGAAAATAATTAACCTTTTGTGCTTAGGAGCACTTATTCTTTTTGCAGCATGTAATGCTGAAACGAAAAATGAGAGTGCTGAGTCCAATCAAGAACAGGGAGCAGAAAAAAGTGCGACCAATGCTACAACTAGTACTGACACGGCAGAAAACCCAGCATCAGAAAAAGAAGATCCCAATGCTGCTAAATTTGTATTTGACGAAACCGAATATGATTTTGGTGAAGTGACAGAAGGCGATGTTGTGGAACATACGTATGGTTTTACAAATTCTGGAAAGAGCCCTTTGGTGATTCAAAGTGCACAAGCCACTTGTGGTTGTACAGTGCCTGATTATCCTAAAGAACCTGTTCAACCAGGAGAAAAGGGTGTTATCAAGGTTAGGTTTAACTCTAGTGGAAAATCGGGATCTCAAAACAAAGCCATCACGATTACGGCAAACAGTTTCCCTAAAATAAATAAAATATTTTTGAAGGGATCTGTTAAGGTAAAACCAAAGAGTGACGGTCCTAAAAAATAATCACAGGAATTTAAATATAAGATGGATCATCCACAAGCTATACAATTCTTGTTCATCGGTGGCATGTTTGCTATTGTGTACTTTTTTATGATTAGACCGAAAAATAAAAAAGACAAGGAGCAAAAAGAATTTCTTTCAGCACTGTCAAAAGGAGACCACGTTGTGACCTTAGGGGGCATGCATGGTAAAATTGTTGAAATTACTGAAAAACATGTCGTGTTGGACGTTGATCGAGGTACTAAAATTAAGTATGAAAAAGGGAGTATCTCTGGTGAACAAAGCAAACTGTTAAATTGATTGAACGCTGAAAACACTCTATCATAAAAGAGTACAATCGAGATACTTTGCAATGGGGGTGTCTTTTGTTGTGGCGATTTTGTTTTGGGTGTTTCATGTGTTGAACAAAGACAATTATAAAACGGAACTGGCTATGCCAGTTTCGTTTTCTTTTGTGTCCAAAGACAGTATTATGGTTGTTGAGGCTCCTCCTCTAGAGAGTATTCACCTTTCGGTTAATGGGAATGGGTGGGCATTGTTGCGACTTTTTTTGAATATTCCTGACCACAATCCTTTTGTGGTTGAATATATGCCCAATCAATCTGTTATAGATAAAAACTTATTGCAGGCTTATTGCCAAAAAGTGTTAGGCAATGTTAGTGTTGAGCGTGTGCTTAATGACACTATCAAATATAACGTACAAAGATACTCCCAGAAGCCGATTGTTTTGTCTGTAGATAAGTCGGATATCTCGTATCCAGATTCTCTTTTCAGAGTGCCAAAGGTTGAGCTGAGCCAAAATAAAGTGACTTTATATGGACCAGAATCTTTTCTTAAGGCATTAGGTAAACGTCATGTACTTAAACCAACTATTAATTTGACGGATACCATTGCGACTACAAAGGAGGTGTATTTGCCACTTACGTTTGGCAAGTGGGTTCGCTCAGAGCCAGATTCTGTTATGTGTAAAGTCTATTTTAAGTTGAAATCCCACGATGCAAAATAGCTATATTGTTGGTGTTACAGGTGGTATAGGATCAGGAAAAAGCCTTATCCGAAAAATTTTTCAAATATTGGGATATCCTGGTTATGATGCAGATAGTCGAGCAAAGGCTTTAATGCAAAATTATCAACCATTAAAGGATGCAATTATGCGACAGTTTGGTGAGGGAAGTTATGACGCACAGGGATATCTTGATCGCACATACCTTGCCCGTCGTGTTTTTTCTAATACACATGATAACAATCAAATGAATAAATTGGTGCATCCTGTTGTAAAAGAAGATTTTAGACAATGGGTTATCACACAGCCTACCGATATTGTGGTGAAAGAAGCGGCGTTGTTGATAGAGTCTGGTCAATATAAATCGGTGGATTATACTGTGAACGTTTGTGCACCCAAACCTTTGCGAATAAAAAGGGTATTACAAAGAGACCCACACAGGTTTGTGAATCAGGTCAAGAAAATAATTGATTTGCAGTGGTCGGACGAAAAAAAAGCTGCGTATTGTAATAATGTGATTGCCAATGGCGAATTGGATAAGCTTTTACCCCAAATATTGGCAATGGAAAAGACGATTCGACGCTCTTTTCAATATCCTCAAAAGATAATTTAATTGGTGAGCGAATTAAATTGGAAAAATGCTTGAATGAACAATATTTTGCATTTAAAAGTGTCACAATCTCGGTTTTACTTTTGCGATATTCTGATTTAAAACTGTTATTTTTGAGTCAGTATGCAAAGTGATTGTTTAGTTTTAATTCCAACTTATAACGAAAGGGAAAATATCGAAGATTTGCTCGAATGTATATTTACGAGAGATTTTGTGGCAGATGTTTTGGTGATTGATGATAATTCTCCAGATGGCACTGCTGATGTTATCAAGTCTTTACAAGCTCGGTACAATGTATCCAGCGATCGATTACAGTTGCTTTTGCGCCCCCAAAAAGAAGGATTAGGAAAAGCCTATGTGGCGGGTTTCAAATACGCATTGTCAAAACATTATAATTTTATTTGCCAGATGGATGCTGATTTTTCACACAATCCCAATGATTTGGAGACGCTCTATAATACGTGCAAAAACGAAAATGTTGATTTGGCAATAGGATCTCGGTATTTGACAGGAGTCAATGTTGTCAACTGGTCGCTGACCCGCATTTTGATATCATGGGGGGCGTCAAAATATGTCCAACTTGTGACCAAAATGCCGATAAAAGACCCAACCGCAGGATTTAAATGCTACCATCGGCGGGTTTTAGAAAAAATCAATCCCGATAATGTTCAGTTTGTGGGTTACGCTTTTCAAATCGAAATGAAATATAAAGCTTGGGTACGGGGTTTTAAGCTAAAAGAGATTCCTATCATTTTCATTAACCGAACGAGAGGAAAATCAAAAATGAATATTACAATATTCAAAGAAGCATTTTGGGGCGTATTGTCTTTGCGGTTTCAAGGTTCTGTGAAACCTTCGTCAATCACCCAATCATAAAATCGCTCAATCCAATGTGATGTGGACAATTTGCTCGGTCGCATGCCAAAGCCGTGTCCTCCTTTGGGATACATTATAAGAGATGCAGAATGACCGTCTTTTAGCCAAGAATTATACAATTCGATAGAACCTGGTGCAAGTTGCAAAGGATCGTCACTCGCACAAATGACCAATATTGGTGGGGCATTTTGAGGTGCTTTTTGGACAGGATATTTCGTTGTCCAAGGGTAAATTGGTGTTAAAAAATTGGGTTTGCTTTCTTTGTTATAGTGATAACTTACTCCCATTGCGACCGCACCTCCAGCCGAAAATCCCATAAATCCAATTTTTTGAGGATCAATATCCAATTTTTTCGCATTCTCTCTCACATATTTTATGGCTGATAAACCATCTTCAATGGAGTATGGAATTACTTTTTCGACCGTATGAGAGATGTTCGGAATTGCGACAGGACCGACTTTTTTGATAGAGTCATTCATTTTGGTTGGAATCAGTCTATATTTAAGCACAAAGGCAGTAATGCCTTTTTTTGTAAGCCATTTGGCAACATTGACGCCTTCGCTATTGATCGAGTTTGCGTGGAGTCCGCCTCCAGGTGCAATGATTACGGCTATGCCACTTGTGTTTTTTGACGGAGAGTAGACGAGTATGGAGGGTTTCGATATATTGGTGAGAAGCAATGTGTTCCATTTTTTAGAAAAATAGCTGTGTTCTCCGCCTTGCCATACAATATTTTTTGGATTTTCGTATGGGAGAAAAATCTCTTTTTGGGCAAATAATTGCGTTAGGTAGAGCATATATAAAAAGGTGAAGAGACTCTTTCTCATTTTCTCAAGATATGAGAATTTTCAATAAATTAAAAATATAACTTGGATTATATTGAATTGCCGTTGTTTTAGAGCACTAATGTGCGAACAGTGCATTGACGAATGCTTTTGGGTCAAAAACCTGAAGGTCATTGACACTTTCGCCTACGCCGATGTATTTGACAGGGATGTTAAATTGATCCGAAATACCGATCACAACACCGCCCTTGGCTGTGCCGTCCAATTTGGTGATGGCTAGAGAGGACACATCGGTTGCTTTTGTGAAAGCCTCTGCTTGTATGGCGGCATTTTGGCCAGTGCTACCATCTAGTACAAGCATGATGTCATGGGGTGCTTCGGGAATGAATTTTTGAATGACACGTTTGATTTTGCTTAGCTCGTTCATCAAATTCACTTTTGTATGTAGTCGACCTGCGGTGTCAATAATGACAATGTCGGCGTTTTCTTGGACAGCTTTTTGGACGGCGTCATGCGCAACAGCGGCTGGGTCGGTGTTCATGCCGTGGTGTATGACTGGCACGTCTATCCGTTCGCCCCACAAAAGCAGTTGGTCAACAGCAGCAGCACGAAAAGTATCAGCTGCACCTAGCATTACCTTGTATCCTTTTGATTTGAATTGATAGGCGAGTTTGCCGATAGTGGTTGTTTTGCCGACACCATTTACGCCAACGACCAACAGGACATAAGGACCATCAGTCTTGGGGATATAAAAATCGGTGTTAAACTCTTCTGTGTCCTCGTTTACTTCGAGTAGTTTGGCGATTTCTGATTTGAGGATATTGTCGAGCTCTGTTGCGTTGATGTATTTATCTTTTGCAACGCGTGCTTCGATATTGTCAATGATTTTGACCATTGTGTTGACACCAACGTCGGCCGAGATTAAAATATTTTCCAAATCATCGAGAATGTCTGCATCTACAGTTGATTTTCCTGCGATGGACTTGCTTATTTTGGATAAAAAAGAAGTTTTTGTTTTTTCTAAACCTTGGTCTAGTGCCTTCTTTTTATCCTTTTTCCCAAATAATTTGTCAAAAAGGGCCATTTTTTTTAGTTAAAGGATAGACACACAAAAACCATCTCGGTAATACCGACATGGTCAAAAGCATTCATATAAAGTAAACCGTGAAAAACGGATTACTTCCCAAGCGCTTGTTTCACGTCATCCAAGATGACAATTTCTTCTTTGAAAGAATAAGCGCCTGTTTTAGGAGATTTTACTGCTTTGATGACCTTGGCAAAACCTTTGACATCTTTCTTTTTCAGAGTTGCTACTACCTTCTTTGCCATGATTATTTAATTTCTTTGTGCATTGTATATTTTCTCAATACCGGATTGAATTTTTTTAACTCAATGCGGTCTGTAGTGTTTTTCCTGTTCTTTGTCGTGATATAACGAGAGGTTCCAGGAATGCCCGTCGCCTTATGCTCTGTACATTCTAGTATCACTTGAACTCGATTTCCTTTTGCTTTTGCCATGATTTTAAACTAAATGTCCGTTTTTACGCGCTTTTTTCAAAACAGCAGAAATACCATTTTTGTTAATAGTACGAATCGCATGAGAAGATAATTTGAGGGTAATCCACTTGTTTTCTTCTGGGATAAAAAACCTTTTGGTATGAAGATTGGGTAAAAACCTTCTTTTGGTTCTGTTCATAGCGTGAGATACGTTGTTACCACTAATAGGTCTTTTACCAGTTATTTGACAAACTCTAGACATTGCAATTCAATTTTAATTTCAGAGTGCAAGTATACATACTTATTTATAATATTCCAAAAAGTAAATGGGTAAAAAATACAAAACTCTTGCATGGCACAGAGTTGGTCTGTAATTTCATGTGCCAAATAGTGTTTTGTTGCCCGATTTTACTTTCCGAATATTTTGAAAAGTATAGCAAGCTCTATCACATTACCATTAAAACCAATATCGTCTAGACTATATGATCGGCTCAATAATTGCTCATTGTCAATATCTAATAAATCAGATAACCCGATATTGTATCGAACATCCAACTTGATAGGTCCCAGTCCGATATAACCACCTATTGGGATGCCAAAGCTACTGTTTTTAAATTGTTTTGAACCGAACTTACTTACAGTTACCTGTTCTGCAAGTTTAAGCGAAAGGTTAACACCCGTATAAACGCCTAGCATATTGCCAAGAAATGATTTGCCTATCAAAATAGGTACTCTGATATAGTGTGCGTCGAAATCTGCGCCCTTATTGCCGAAATTAGGGAACTTAAATTGGTAAGTTTCATAAGAATACGAGACCTCGGGTCTTACAAAAAAGCCTAAAAGCCCAAATTGACCATAGACACCAATCCCACCACCAGGTATAAAGCTGACATCGGAAGTAGGAAAGTTCTCTATACCAGAGGGTTTGGCAAAATTAACGGTACCTTTTAAACCGACTTCGAAGTTAATGCCTTGGGCGTATGTAAAGGTTGTGACTGCGACTAATAAACAAGAAATGATTAACTTTTTCATAATATTGAAGTTTTGAGTTAGATGCAAATCTAATGTTTTAACTCTAATTTTTGTGTATACTTTCAAGATTCGAACTCTAGGTCAAAAAATAAATATAAAGTATAGATAAAGCTTTTGTATTAAGCAGACCCTATCTATACTTTAAATAGACGATACAATTGTGTTTTTTAGTCCGAAATAATAGGTTGTTTTATTTTCCAATTAGTTTGTAAAGCAAAGAAATTTCTATTACGCCGCTTTTGAAGTTACCAGTATCATCATTATCTGCTAATTTGGATAATCCGATATTGTACCGAGCATCTACCTTGATAGGTCCTAATCCAACATAACCACCTATTGGAATGCCGAAGTTACTGCCTTTAAGCTGATCTTTTGCAGTATCAACACTTACTTTTTCATTAGCTTTGAATGCAAGGTTAACACCTGTATAAATGCCTATCATATTGCCAAGAAACGATTTGCCTATCAAAATAGGTATTTTGATAGAGTGAGCTGTGATATCGAAACTTTCTTTTCCTCCTTCAAACGCGTAATTCTCATAAGAATACATGAGCTCGGGTCTCACAAAAAAGCCTAAAAGCCCAAATTGACCATAGCCCCCAATTCCAAAACCAGGTGCAAATTTGGCGTCAGCACCATCAAAGTTCTCTAAACTAGAGGGTTTGACAAGATTAAAAGTGCCTTTTAGACCAACTTCTAGATTAATGCCTTGGGCGTATGTGAAAGTGGTTACTGCAACTAATAAACAAGAAATAATTAATTTTTTCATACTGTTGAAATTTTGAGTTAGATATTAATTTTATACATTTTTTGTATCAAGGTAACTAGCAAAAAGTGCGCCAAAATAGCGTGGAGATCATTCAATTTAGTCTGCAAAGTACAGATTTTTCATTACGTCACTTTTGAAATTATCGTCATTTGAAGGAGTCGAGACACCAAATGTATAAGATAATACATGAGTTAGAGACTTATTAAAAGACTAAATTGATGAGCGATTAACCCCAAAATTAGTTGCAAAATTTTATTTGTAAGTGGTTGTGACATTAGACAGGCCGTCTTTTATCTCAATTGACGTGAGGTCATAATCACGGTTATAATTCAAATTAATTTCGTTTGGGGTTTCGTTGTCTTTTGTGATTTCGACGAGTTTCTTGGAAGTTTTTGACCGAGAGATTTGCTTGTACAGCTTGTCAAATTTGACAAGGTTTTTGTTCCAGTCTTGGTCAATACTTTTGCAGCTGTATTGTGTCAATTCTATTCCTTTGCCATTTTGCTTTTCTGATAATTTGATAATCTGAATAGGAAGAGGTGCTTGATGCTCTTCTGGTTGCGAGGACGTTATATTTTCTGAGATAAAGAAAACTTGTGCTGGTATATCATTTTGATTCTGATCCCAAAAATCGTTAAGACCCAAAGTGATGAGAATGCCTTGAACGACCAGTTTTTCCTCTTCGGTAACCACATTGTCTGCTTTGGCCATATTATGGATGACTGCAATAAAAGTCTCTTTTTTCTTTTCAGGCAATGTTCGTAAAACGTGTTTGACAAATTCGAAAGGGAGGTCACCAGCAGTGCCTATTTCTTCTTGTGGAAGACCAAGTGTAGAACAAACTTCTGCATAATATTCTGCTTCTTCACTTGCAAAAATTTTATCTGCCATTATAACGGCATTTATCCCAGAAAGGATAGCTAAGGCTTCGTACTTACTAAATTCCATGCTGGAAAGATACAATATATTTGTAAAAAAAATATTCTACCGTAGGTTTTTTTTGTGCAAAACTTGTACGTTAATTGAAATGATTTTTATGTGAATGTGCCGTAATAATAAAAAATTGCCACACCTATTTTTTATTATCAGTTAAAATTTAAGATGCATAATTTTGTCAATTCTCTTGAAGACTTTAGATTGGTGTACGTCAAATCGGTAATTAAAAAATAATTTAGCCACCTGATTTTTATATGAGATATTCAAATTGCTTTTTCGATCATTAAATTTTATATTGGTGTAGATGCCAAATTGGTATTTTTGCGTATTGTATCCCAGTCCAAAATAGCTATTTAATTGTACACCAAAATTGTGTTGACGCGATTCTCTAACATTGTTGATTGTCAGAAAATAACCAGCACCCATATTGGGTATAACGGTTACGTACCAGTGCTTTTTGATGACAAAACTGTGGCCATATCCCAGAGAAAGCCCCGCATTGTGTAAATTGAAAGAATGTCCACTTCTGAGATTTTCGGGACCTTTGATAGGCAATAATGTAACATCTGACGAGACTTTGTTGAATGAATAAAACACACCTAGAATAAAGCTGCCAGCACTTTTTTTCTGTAATTGAGTTTGATTAAAAAGCGCCCGATAGGAAAATTTTCGAGAGTTAAAAACGTAATGTAGATTGACGCCGAGCTCTTCCAATGAAATATCGTCTCGAGCTAAAGTGTACTTAGTTTTGCTAAAATCATCCAAGGAAAATCCCTCGTTACTATTCAGAAAGTAACCTTGATTTTTTTGTGCATATAGGTCTAATATTATTTTGTTTTTGATGAAAAATTTGGTATCAAAACTGATTGATGTTGTTTTTCCATAGTCATCAACAGATTTTTGCGTGATGGGAGATTGCAATGAGAAACTCAAACTTAACCAATTATAACTTAATCCCAGACCTAAATTTACCCTGTTATTTGTTTCATAATTAGCAGAGTGTGGTGTGTCGGTAGATGTGATATCAATATCACTAGATAGATAATCAGCAAAAACTTGAAGTCCAAATATTTGTTTAGAAAATGACTTGATATACAATGTGTCAGTTTGTCTTTCTTTTATTCTTTGGGTGCTTTTTATTTGACCGATTCCACAAAAACATTTTGCAATGAGTATGGTAGATAATAAAAATTTGGCATATATAATATCGTGATTCATGCGATTTTAAAATGTTAATGTATGCCTGATTTGAGTTCAGTTTTCAATATAGGTCATATTATCATCTTTTACAAAGGTATTTATTTTTTAAAAAGAGGATATTTGGTCGGTTAATTTTGATGGCGGATGGCTAAAAAGTTGATAAATAATTTCTTATTATAACAATCTCACTATTTTTGTGTTATGCAAATTTTACACCATACGATTCAGGGAGAGGGTATGCCATTGATTATCCTGCACGGGTATTTTGGCAGTTCGGATAACTGGGGTAGTTTGGCAAAACAGTGGTCTGCCAAATACAAAGTCATCTTGCCAGATCAGCGCAACCATGGTCGGTCTTTTCACTCTGACGAATGGTCATACGATGCGATGACCGAGGATCTCAAGCGTCTTATGGACCATTTGGACATTTCGAAAGCGCATATTTTGGGGCATTCTATGGGTGGTAAGACGGCGCAGTTTTTTTGTACACGATATCCTGATTATTGTGAGAAAGTGATCGTTGTCGATATGGGAATTCGGGAGTATGCGCCACATCATCAGAATATTTTTGATGCTATGTTTTCCCTTGATTTAAATGAAATAACAAGTCGGCGAGAGGCTGAAATACATCTTGAGCGATTTATCAAAAAAACCGGCTTAAGGTATTTTATTTTGAAAAATCTCAAACGTACAGAGGAGGGCTTTGTGTGGAAAGCGAATATTGATGTATTTTATGCGCAACAGCACGTGATAGGTCAGCCGTTGCCGACAGATCGGCATTTTGACAAAGAGACGCTTTTTGTCAAGGGAGAATTGTCCAATTATATAGAAAAAAGTGACGAGCCGTTGATACAAAAGCAGTTTCCAAAAGCAGCTTTTGTAACGGTACCACAGGCGGGGCACTGGCTACATGCCGAAAATCCGCAGGTATTTTCTGACAAAGTTTTGAATTTTTTATCTTAAATAATAAATGGCGAAAAAAACACTTAAACAAGCATACGAACAAGAAGAGTGGTTGAATCCCGATGATTTTTTTTCGGCTCACCAACAATCTGACGATGATGCACCTAATCATAAAACGACGCTTTATTTGATTCCTTTGCCGCTGGATACGGCGAGTACCGATCATATACCAGCAACTGTATTGTCGATCTTGCCAACCCTAGATTTGTTTTTTGTAGAGAATGTTCGAACGGCACGGCGTTTCATTTCTTCATTAAAATTAAATATCAAAATCAATGATTTGGTGTTTCATGTTTTTGATAAAAACACTGATAAAGCAACGGCTTTGCAGTATATTGATATTCTCAAAAAGTCCAAAAAAGCGGGATTTATGTCAGAATGTGGATTACCAGGCGTCGCCGACCCTGGGGCGACTCTTGTCTCGTTGGCGCATCAAAAATCGATGGTTGTAAAGCCGTTGACAGGACCATCTTCTATTTTTTTGACATTAATGTCCAGTGGGTTAAATGGGCAACAATTTTGCTTTTGCGGGTATTTGCCAATAAAACCTTTGGAAAGGAAAAAGAAAATTTTAGAATTGGTCAAAAATTGTCAGAAGACCAAAGAAACCCAAATTTTTATCGAAACGCCCTATCGAAATGACCATCTACTTAAGGCTTTACTTGATCATCTGCCAAATGATTTCAAATTATGTATTGGTCAAGGTCTTACGGGTCCTCAAGAATTTATCACGACACAAAGTATCCAAGATTGGAAAAAACAACCACGAACACTTGGAAAAATCCCAGCAGTTTTTTTGTTTAACTTATTTTGAGCTATTTTTGTTTTTCACACAACTTGATATAAAATGTCGTACTTCTTTACTTCTGAGAGCGTTTCCGAAGGGCATCCGGATAAAATTGCAGATCAAATATCCGATGCTCTTTTAGATTATTTTTTGGCGAGTGACCCTAATTCCAAAGTGGCGTGCGAGACGCTTGTGACAACAGGTCTTGCCATACTGAGCGGCGAGGTCAATAGCAATTCTTATGTAGACGTATCGGCGGTAGCAAGAGATGTTATCAAGAAAATAGGCTATACAAAATCTGAATATCGATTTGAGCATAATTCTTGTGGGATTATTTCTTATATCCACGAGCAATCACAAGATATTAATCAAGGCGTTGACCGACTAAAACCAGAAGATCAAGGAGCAGGAGACCAAGGGATGATGTTTGGCTATGCCGTCAATGAAACTGATAATTACATGCCTTTGGCGTTGGAGTTATCGCATACAATCCTTAGGAAATTAGCGGATTTGCGTAGAGAAAATTTTGACATTACGTACCTGCGACCTGATGCAAAATGTCAGGTCACTATCGAGTATAGTGATGACCATAAGCCGCTAAAAATAAAAACCATTGTTATTTCTACTCAGCATGATGATTTCCCTGATGTGAGTGACCAAGAGGCTCTTCGCATTATTCAAAATGACTTGAAAACCATCCTTGTAAAACGTGTTGTGGATGGTATTGATGCGCCTTATATCAAAAATTTGTTCGATGATGATATTGAATACCTAATTAATCCAACTGGTAAATTTGTCATTGGGGGACCTCATGGTGATACTGGGCTTACTGGTCGAAAAATCATAGTTGATACGTATGGTGGAAAAGGAGCGCATGGCGGAGGCGCTTTTTCTGGCAAAGACCCTTCCAAGGTGGATCGTTCTGCGGCATACGCAACGCGACATATTGCCAAAAACATGGTGGCAGCAGGCATTGCGGATGAGATGCTTGTGCAAATATCGTATGCCATCGGCGTTGCCAATCCGATTGGTCTTTTTGTCAATACTTACAATACCGCCAATATTGATTTGAGCGACAGTCAAATTGCATCAAAAATATTGGAGATTTTTGATATGACACCTTATGCCATCGAGCAACGTCTGGAGTTAAGAAATCCTATCTATAGCGAAACCGCTGCTTACGGGCATATGGGACGAACTCCCGAGACCAAAGAGGTTGTTTTTAATGTGAATCAAGCCGAAATCAAGAAAACAGTTAATACGTTTACTTGGGAGAGACTTGATTATGTTGATAAAATTAAGAAAGCGTTCAAGCTTTAGTGCATTTAATTTTGCCATTGATATTGGGGCTTGCTGTGTGAAATGAAATATTGAAAATATCATTTTGGGTGATGGGTTTTTGATAAAAACTTGATGTAAGTCTATTTGTGTTTGGGAGACTTTGGTGTTTTTTATTACTAACCAAAAGCAACGATGGGTATTGATTGAAGTGCCGTATAATTAATTTTAATGTATCAGATATGAATGAAAAGTGTTCTATTTTAGATGATTTGAAAAAAGTGAAGGCCTCTACGGAGGTGCTTCAAATGAAAAGTTTTGCCGAAAGGCAGTCTATTTTGTCATCCATTGCCGATGGGATATCAGAACATCGCTCTAGCATTCTAGCTGAGAATCAAAAGGATCTTGAGAAAATGGGAGACGAGGATCCAAAAAAAGACCGTCTTGTGCTTAATGATGAACGAATTAATGGCTTGATTGCTGCGACTCGTCAGGTTGCTCAATTACCTGATGTTGTTGACAAAGTTCTTTTATCAAGTATTTTGGATAATGGTCTTGTCATAGAGAAGCGGTCCGTGCCGTTAGGCGTCGTTGGTGCTATCTACGAGTCTCGCCCCAATGTGACGATAGATATTGCTGTTTTGGGACTAATGTCCAATAATGCGGTTGTTTTGAGAGGGGGATCGGATGCGTTGCATTCTAATATTATTTTGTCTGATATCATATCTGCAGCATTGAAAAAAAACGATCTTCCTGAGCATACTGTTTGGCTGATGCCTACAGACCGAAAATATGTTACTGAAATGTTGGAGGCGAAAGACTATATCGATATTATTATCCCTAGGGGGTCCCAAACCCTTATCGAGTTTGTCCGAGACCATTCTAAAGTGTCGGCTATCGAGACCGGTGCGGGCGTTTGTCACACGTATGTCAGCGCTCATGCCGATCTAAACCAGGCAAAAGATATTGTGGTGAATGCAAAAGTATCTCGACCTTCGGTTTGTAATGCTTTGGATACGCTTGTTGTACATAAGGCGGTTGCGGCTCAGTTTTTGCCAATGATAGTGCAGGATATGATCCAACATCATGTTGAGATTTTTGCAGACGACCAATCGTTTTCTATACTAAAAACGGCTGAATACCCGTTTTTAAAACATGCTGAATTTGGCGATTTTGGGCGAGAGTTTTTGGATTTTAAATGCTCTGTCAAAATAGTGGATAGCACCCAATCTGCCATTACACATATTAATACATTTTCTAGCAAACACTCTGAAGCTATTGTGTCAGAGAGTCTTCAAGAATGTGTGCTTTTTCAAAAACTTGTTGATGCTGCTGCGGTTTATACCAATGCGTCTACGCGGTTTACAGATGGTGGCGTATTTGGACTAGGCGCCGAAATTGGCATCTCTACACAAAAACTTCATGCCAGAGGTCCTTTTGCCCTTGAAAAGTTAATGACAGAAAAATGGGTAATTACAGGAAAAGGGCAAATCCGATGATGTTAAAAGCGTGATTTAGATAATCCCTCTTTCGCTTTCTTTGATAAAATTGACAATGGTTTGTTTTTCTTTGGAATCTGAGATTTGCTCACCGATTGCTTTAAATGCCTGTGTTCTGTTCAGTTTTCTTTTGTATATCAACATATAGATGTCTTTTATGTCGGTCATTTGTGTGACAGAAAAACCACGTCTTTTTAGACCGACTCGGTTGATGCCACCAAATACTAGGGGATTGTTTGCAATTAAAATATACGGCGGCACATCTTGTCTCACAAATGACCCAGACCCCACCATTGTATGAGATCCGATTCTGACAAACTGATGGATGCCGCAACATCCAGCTATATTGGCATAATCGCCTACTTCGACATGTCCTGCTAGTTGTACCGAATTGGATATCACAACATTATTGCCAATAATTGAGTCATGACCTACGTGCGAGTATGCACAGATCAAATTGTTATCTCCAACAATTGTTTGGCCACTGGCGGCAGTTCCTCGGCTAACAGTTACGCATTCTCTGAGCACGGTATTGTCACCTATTATAGCAGTTGTATACTCGCCTTTAAATTTTAAATCTTGTGGGATCCCTGCAACAACTGCACCAGGAAAAATTTTGCAGTTTTTGCCTATGCGTGCTCCCGGAAAAATTGTGACATTACTACCAATCCAAGTACCGTCGCCGATTTCTACATCACTATGAATAACCGCAAAATTGTCTATTTTGACGTTTTTGCCTATTTTGGCATTGTCGTCAACTGATATTAAAGGTGAGTTTGTCATTTATTTCTCGTGTTTACTGGTCTTTTCTTACTATGCTTGCAATCATAGAACCTTCACAGACCAATTTACCCCCCACCCAAGATTGCCCAGTCATTTTGGCAATGCCTCGACGGATAGGACCACTTAATGTACATTTCATGATTAATTGATCTCCGGGCAGCACCATTTTTCTGAAGCGAAACTTTTCGACGCCCATAAAATAAGTCCAATAATTTTCGGGATCTTCTGCTGTGTTCAAAACAAGAATACCGCCAACTTGCGCCATTGCTTCTATTTGCAATACCCCAGGCATTACGGGATTATCAGGAAAGTGTCCTTGAAAATACGGTTCGTTAAGGGTTACATTTTTGATTCCTGTAATGGTGGTTTCATCTAAATGAATGATTTTGTCAACCAACAAAAAAGGAAACTTATGCGGTAAAATATTGCTAATTTGGTTGATGTCTAAAACCGGCGGGTTTTTAGGATTGTATTCCGGTGCCATGTCTTTCGACTTTTTCAATTGTTGTTTTAGCTTTTTGCAAAATGCAACGTTTGCAGCGTGTCCCGGTCTTGCGGCAACAATTTGTCCTTTGATTGGTTTGCCCAGCAATGTCAAATCGCCCACAACGTCTAGCAATTTATGTCTTGCGGGCTCATTTTTATGACGGAGTTTTACGTTATTGAGCGTTCCTCCTTTTTCGATTTTAATGTCTTGTTTTCCGAACATTTTCCTGAGCGTGTTCAGGTCTTTTTCGTCAATTTCGCGATCCACAATTACAACGGCGTTATCAAAATCACCGCCTTTTATAAGTCCTTGACTATAAAGAGACTCTAGTTCATGAAAAAAGCAAAAAGTTCTACTGTCAGAAATCTGATCTGGAAAATCATCTATATTGTTGAGAATCGCATGCTGGCTGCCTAGCATTGGCGAATTATAATCGACCATCACGGTAATTCGGTAATCATCAAGAGGGAGACCGATGAGTTCTACATTATTGTTTTTATCGGTGTAAAAAATGGCTTCTGTGATTTGAAAATAATCTTTAAGGGCATTTTGCTCAATGATACCAGCGCTTTGTAGGGCTTTGATGAAATCCACCGAGCTGCCATCCATAATAGGTGGTTCGATGCCTGTGAGCTCAATTGTGACATTGTCGATTTTGAGTCCAGAAAGTGCGGCAAGCGTGTGTTCTACGGTGTGGACTCGGGCACCATCTTTTTCGATGGTTGTGCCACGAGATGTGTCAACGACATAGTCAATGAGCGCAGGAACAATAGGTTTGTTTTCTAGGTCTACTCGGACAAAGTTAATGCCTGAATGAGGTTGTGCTGGCAAAAAAGTCATGACACAATCTACACCCGTGTGCAGCCCTACTCCGCTGACTGTTACCGGTTTTTTAATAGTATTTTGTTTCAAAATGAGTGCTTTTTAATTCTTAGATTCCAAATTTAATAATTTTTGTTCCAATTCTTTTATTTTGGTTCTCATATTGGGCAAGGACTTGAAAATCGCAGAACATTTGACAAACTCTCTGATGTTAAATGCCGGTGCCCCCATGATTGTTTCTCCGTCTTTTGGCCCGTGGTTAACGCCGCTTTGAGCCCCGATTTTGATACGGTTGCCGATTTTGATATGCCCGACAAAACCCACTTGACCACCAATCATATTATGGTCTCCCATTACAACTGATCCCGAAATACCCGTTTGGGATGCCACAACATTGTGTTTTCCCATCACGACATTGTGTGCTACCTGCACCAAATTATCTAATTTGGTCCCTTCGCCAACAATGGTTTTGCTCATTGTCGCACGGTCAATGACCGAATTTGCTCCAACCTCGACATGGTCTTCGATCTCGACAATGCCCAATTGCGGAATTTTACGATAACTGCCGTCCGGTAGGGGAGCAAAGCCAAAACCGTCACTGCCTATAACAGCGCTTGCGTGAATGATGCAATCATGACCGATTTTGCATCCATGATAGATTTTGACACCGCTATACAAAATGGTATTGTTTCCGATTACTACATCGTCCCCGATATAGGTGTGCGGATATATCTGAACATTGTCCCCAATCACGACATTTTTGCCGATATAACTAAAAGCCCCTCGGTAGATATTTTGACCAATAGTGGCACTACTGTCAACAAAAGAGGGCTCTTCTATGCCTTTTTTTACGGTTTTTATTTGGGATTCGTAGATGGCGAGTAGTTGACTAATTGCAGCGTATGGATCACCGACTTTGATGAGGGTAGATTCTATTGGGTTTTTAGGGATAAAATCCTTGTCAACCAATACAATACCTGCTTTTGTGGTATAGATAAGCGCTTCGTATTTTTTGTTAGATAGAAACGCCAGCGCTTTTGGGTTTTGCGTTTCTAATCCCTCTATTGTGTTGATAGTCGAGTCAGCATTGCCTTCTATCGTTCCATTTATCAGTTCTGCAATTTGTGTTGCTTTAAAATCCATATCGTGCTTATTTAAACTGTTTAGGCCAACAAATATAGTGTTTTTTGACGACCTCTCGCATGGCCTTGATATTTGGGAGATCTGCGACTTCGGCAATGTCTTTTATTGTGCCGCCGTCTGTCGAAATAAATATAATTTCTTTGTTAGAGAGGTACGCCGTATTGTACAATTCTCCTTTGTCGTAATAGAAGTGAAGGTCGTTGCTCTCTTTTTTGGTGTGATATTGGATAAAATCCTTGATTTTTTCTATTTGGTATTCTTTGGCAGGGTGGTTACTGACTTGGATTTTAAATAGTTTTCGCTCTAAAAATTGTTGACACAACCAAGATAAAATAGGGTCTTTGTTTTTTTTTCCAAACTTTGATGGCAAACATGATGTCAATATCATCTAATTCCATAAAAGCCGTGTACAATTCTGTGTTTTTTTCAAAATCCGTGATTTGGATATCCTGATTTAAAAACACTTTGAGAGGTTCTTGTACAAAAATATTGTCTCCAGCACGCAAAAGGTATTTGGCACGGAGCATGATTTTCTCTAGCATTTTTTCCATAGAGACAACCGTTTTGTGCATATAAACTTGCCAATACATCAACCGTCTAGCACCTAGAAAACTCTCGACAGAGTAGAGCCCGTTTTTTTCGATTACCAGTTGGTCATCACGGACATTCATCATTTTGATAATATGGTTGCTGCCGACGGCACCTTCTGCTACACCGGTATAAAAAGCGTCTCGTTTGAGATAATCCAACCTATCTAAATCCAGCTGACTGGATATTAGTTGATTGAAAAATTTTCGATGATACGTGCCGTTAAACATTTTGATAGCCAGCGTGAGTTGACCGTTAAACGCTCGATTGAGCTGCTCCATAATACCCAAAGAGAGCGTCTCGTGCGGTATATTTTTTTTTAGGTTGTACTCTAGGGTGTGCGAAAAAGGGCCATGACCAATATCATGCAACAGCAATGCTAGAGCCAAGCTTTGTCTTTCCTCGTCCGAAATATCAATATGCTTATGTCGGAGACACTCGACGGTTTTGAAAGATAAGTGCATCGTGCCCAATGCATGGCTAAATCGACTATGCACTGCTCCAGGGTACACAAATACCGCCAATCCCAACTGACTGATTCGTCTCAATCGTTGCATATGCGGATGATTGACAACCTCATAAATCAACGAATCCGACAGCATGATATGCCCGTAAATTGAGTCATTGATGATATGGCTTTTCTTCAAAATTTGCATTTTTCAAAGATAACTAAAATTGCACAGTCTTGAAAATTAGTCAGATAATGGGATTTACCATACTTTTTTCTTGCTTTTCAAATACCAATCCAATCCAAAAGCCAGAATAAAAGCCATCGCCCATTGTGTCAAGACAGAGGCATTGCTATAGACTGAAAAGACATTCCAATATCCTGATTGGTCAAACCAAGGTTCGAACTCTTGCCCTAACCACCACGATAGCAATACAAATGTCAGCATGATGTTTAATGTCATGGTGATGCTATAATATTTTGATGGAATTTTGAAACGAGATTGCGGATCAATCCATGCTTTTTTGAGTTTGTCAAAACCCTCAAAAGCGGCGACATAGCAGACCATGAAGCCACTCAAGATTAAACCCAATCCCCAGACCCAGTCTTGATTGGTAAAAAAATCCAAGGAGTAAGCCGATGGAAACCCAAATGCAATGAAAAGACCTGCTCCTAGCATCCATGCTTTTTTTCGAGAGATGCCGTAGTCCGTCAAATTCAATAAAACCATTTCGATCATCGGCAAAAAAGAGGTGAAAGCCGCCATAAGAAAGGCTATAAAAAAGAGTAACATCAGCCATTGACCCATAAAAAGTTTGCCAAATAATTGAGGAATGACCACAAATAACAGTGATTGGTTGCCCTCTTTGAGATAGCCAATTGCCTCGGCAATGGAGGGCGACATCGAAAAAACAGTGGGCAAGATGGCGGCGGCGGCCAATAAACTTGCAAAATTATTACCCAGACCGCCTATCAATGTGGTGAATACGACATCCTCTTTTTCTTTGCTATATGCTGCCAATGTCAATAATAATCCCCATCCAGCACCGGTCGACCAAGCGGACTGACTGAGGGCCTCGACCCAGACTTTATAATCCAAAAATAGTGCCGTATCTATCGTAAACATATACCGAAGTCCCGTCAAACCATTTTCGCTAAAAAGCGTCTGTAAAACGATAAAGGTCAAAATGAAAAACAGCGTAGGAATCAAAATTTTGTTGACCTTTTCGAGGCTGTGCCGTACGCCTTTTCGCAGTGTGAAAAAAGACAGGACAACCGTTGCAACAAAATAACCCACAGTGATGATATTTCCATTCGAAACGGTCCCCCAATATTGTTGTAATTGCGGTCTATCGAAATCCTGATTTTGCCATAATTGCGTCACAGAAAATTGGATATATTGCGCCGCCCATGCAGTTACGACGGCATAATACATGGCAATACCGAGGGTGATGAGTGACAAGAAAATGCCGATGATGCGAAACCGTCGGTTGAGGCGACCAAATGATTTGACAATACCGGATTTGAACTGCTTGCCTAATGCAAATTCGGTCAGGAGAATAGGCAACGACCATACGAATAGAAACAAAAACCACAAGCAAATAAAAGTACCGCCGTATTGCCCAACCAATCGCGGAAACCGCCATAGGTTACCAGCACCAATCGCCATCCCCAAAGAGGCTAATACAACGGCCCATCGCCCTTCGAATGTACGGTGGCTAGACGACATATTTTTTTAATTGGGAAGAGGTTCGTGACATGCTAATATACTTTTTTGAAGTGTGGACAATACCAAGTTTATGACAATTTTGACATTAAATATACAGTATATCTCAAGCACTTTTTATCATTTGTAGTCAAAAATTTTGCAATATTGCATCTATGGAAATGGTGATGACCTATGATTTGGAACATATTGACAAAGCGGCTCAATGGTTGTTGGGACAAATTAAAACCTGTCATATTATCGCTTTTCAGGGAGATTTGGGTGCTGGAAAAACGACGCTTGTTAAATCAATCTGCCAACAATTAAAAGTGAAAGACGAGACCTCGAGCCCGACTTTTAATATCATCAATCAATACCAAATTGACCAACAGAGGATGGTCTATCATATTGATTTTTATCGGATAAAAGAGCCCGAGGAAATGATAGACTTGGGCATTTTTGATATCTTTGACTCGGGACATTTGTGTTTGTTAGAGTGGCCGCTCCTTATCGAAAATTTACTGCCAGATACCGTTCTTTGGGCGGTGATTGATAAAATGTCCGATTTGGGATTGACCGAGCAACGCCGATTATCAGTGCGTGATTCTCCGACTTTTGACAATTATAACAGTTAAATAGACACTAGACCGACATCGAAAAAATGCGTGTTTCGGGTTTGTTTTTCATCAGCCTAAGGTCAAAACAGAGGCAGACATTTCTGACATAAGTGCGCCCCCGTGGTGTCACGGATAATGTATTGTTGTCGATGGTGACAATGCCGTCTTCTGCAAGTGCTGCCAGTCGGTCAATGACCTGCGGCAAGGCGTCAAACTTGTTGTCGGGACTTTCCCAAGAGGTGGTCAATGTACACATGAGATTGAGGATATGCCGTCTTATGACAAGGTCTTCATCGTTGAGAATATGACCTCGAAAGACAGGAATGGTGTCCTGCTCAATCAGTTGATAATAGGTTTCGATTTTCTTTTCGTTTTGGGCAAATCCATACCAACTGTCACCGATAGACGACACCCCTAATCCGATCATCAACTGGGTTTTTGATGCGGTATAACCCATAAAATTCCGATGGATGGTGTTTTGCTTCAGCGATTTGTATAGGTTATCGGTTTTCAGCGCAAAATGATCCATGCCAATCTCGATATAGCCAGATTTTTCCAAGAGGGATTTGCCTATTTCGTACTGTTCTCTTTTTTGCGGAGCGGTTGGCAAATCAGAGTCTTTGAAGCCCCTCTGTCCCACACCTTTGATCCATGGCACGTGGGCATAGCTGTAAAACGCAATGCGGTCGGGTTGCAAAAGACGGGTTTGCTCGATGGTGTGCACAATATCATCTTTTGTCTGAAAAGGGAGTCCGAAAATCAGATCGTGTCCGATGGACTGGTAACCGATTTCTCTAGCGGTTTCTGTTACTTTTTTGACACTTTCAAAAGGCTGAAGTCGGTTAATGGCTTTTTGAACCGTCGCATTGTAATCCTGTACACCAAAGCTCACTCGGTTAAAACCAAATGATGCAAAAGTTTTCAAGTGTAACTCGGTCGTATTATTGGGGTGCCCTTCAAAACTGAACTCAAAACCATCTGTTTTGTCAGACATCTCAAAAATAGATTGCAAAAGATGGGCTAACAGATTTGAATCAAAAAAGGTCGGTGTGCCACCACCCAAATGCAGCTCTTTGATTTTGGGACGATTGCCAAACAGGCGGACATAAAGTTTAAATTCCTTGATTAATGCGTCGATATAGGGAGCCTCGACCTTGTGGTTTTTTGTAATCCGTTTGTGACAGCCACAAAAAGTACAAAGAGACTCGCAAAAAGGCAAATGAATGTATAGACTGATGCCTTCGCTATCGTTGCTTTCGATGAAACTTTTTTGAACCGTTTTGATCCATTGCTCTCTCGAAAACTGTTCCGTATCCCAGTATGGCACCGTGGGATAGCTGGTATAACGAGGGCAAGGAATATTGTATTTAGAAATGAGTGTTGAGTCCATATTTAAAGGAAATATTTTTCAAAAATAGGATAATTATAACACTTTCTAGTGTATATTCTTTGGTTTTGCTATCGCCAGAGATTTTAACAAGGGGTTTAAATTTAGAACGCTGAAAGGAAAAGATACGTGTTTGTATTTGCTAAAGTACTTAACCACGCACAAATCATATACAAAATCGTTGACAGTAATACCACAAACAAACGGATATAAGTACTATTGCCTCATGTTCCGTTTATGTTTCTGTTTAGTTCCAGAGGTTGTGAGGTAAAAGGCTTTTGAAACGGCTGAATTTTCATTTTTAAAATATAATTTTGTTTTTCGTGAAATAGATTATATTTGTACTTTTATAGAAAAGTCGTAGAATGCGTATTGTAACCAGATCAAAGATCAAAGATTTTACAACAAAACACCCAACGGCAAAAGTTGGGTTGTGGTATTGGTACACGCAAACAAAAAAAAGCGATTGGCAAAATTTTAATGATGTGAAAAACACATTTAACGTTGTGGATTATGTGGGGTGTGATCAGTTTGTATTTAATATCAAAGGGAATAATTTTAGGATCGTAGCGATTATCATATTTGCATCTAAAAAAGTGTATATCCGATTCGTAGGAACGCATCAAGACTATGACAAGATCGCAAACATAAAAAGCATATAACCATGAGAGCAATAAAAAGCCAAGAGGAGTACATGAGTATTGCGGAACGTGTTGAGGAACTATTGAAAGTCGTGACCAACACCACACCAGAAACAAACAAGGATTTTATCGAATTGGATATACTATCCGATTTGTTAGCGGACTATGAGGAAATAAATACACCCATCACACCGCCGACCCTAGCGGAAACCATCAAAGATAAAATGCACGAAAAGGGCATCAATCAAAAAGGACTAGCCGAGATACTGGAGGTGAGTACGTCACGAGTAAGCGAATACATGACAGGCAAAAGCGAACCAACATTAAAAATAGCCAGAATAATGAGTAAAAAATTAGATATAGACCCACAAATAATAATAGGCGTTTAAGGCTTGAATTTGATTGAAAATAAGAAAGTTAATAAACACGCCAAAAAAGGGTAAAAAAGTGAGTATTTTAAACAAAAGTGTTACAAATCACGTTACAACACCCATCTACAACCCAATAAAGACAGTGATTTTTGGTAACTAAAAAAGCCCTACACAATGGCAGGGCTTCAAATTTAAATCATGAATGTACTTTTATTACGGCTGGTCTAACGGTTATAAGGAAAGTATTGACTTGGATTTGGTCTGTGGTGAGTCGGTCGAAATGGACTTGGATTGAATGCGTTGCGCCGTTGGAGAAGGAGCATTTCGGTTATTTTGTCAATACGCGTAGACGACCTATTGCATCATCTGGGTTAAAAGATGAAATAATTTGTGTAGACAATTGGTCTATCTTATCTTTTTTAGTACATTTGGTCACTTACAATTATTGAATGGGACAATGCTAAATCAGAATTTTACGTTACAAAAGCAGGTTGAAACTCAATTCGAGTCCAAGTTTGGTCCATCTGCGTTAACTGTTCATGCGCCTGGTCGTATTAATTTGATAGGAGAACATACCGATTATAATATGGGATATGTGCTTCCTGCGGCTATTAACAAGGGAGTTTATGCGTCTTTTGCTACGGGTGAAAACGAAGATGAGATATCGATTTACTCGATTGATTTTGATGAGAGCATCACTTTTTCTTTGTCAAATCCCGACCTTGACACGGCTCATAAATGGCAAAACTATATACTGGGTGTTGTTCTAGAGATTATCAAAAGAAAAGGACAGGGTTGTATCAAAGGGTTCAAAATGGCATTTGGCGGTGATATTCCACAGGGCTCGGGTATGTCCTCGTCTGCAGCGATTGAGTGTGCCACGGGATTTGGTCTTAATATTTTGTTTGATTTGGGTCTAGGGCCTCAGGATGTTGCTTTTGTCGGACAAAAAGCCGAGCATAATTATGTCGGTACGATGTGCGGTATTATGGATCAATATGCGAGTGTACACGGGCGAGAGGATCATGTGATGCTGTTAGATTGTCGTAGCTTGGACATGACTTATTACCGTTGCGATTTAAAAGGGTATGATTTGGTTTTGATTAATTCGAATGTCACGCATAGTTTGGCGACTTCGGAATATAATATGAGGCGGCAAGAATGCGAGGAGGGTGTTGCGATTTTGAAAAAAGTAGACCCCAAAATTGAAAGCTTGCGAGATGTGTCGTTACAGTTTTTGGAAGAAAATAAAGAACGGTTATCTGAAATTGTTTATTTGAGATGCAAATATATTGTTGAGGAAAACACGAGAGTCACTTTTTTTTGCCATCAGCTACAAGAAAGCAATATAGAAGCACTCGGAAATGTGCTGAAACAAGCACAAGAGGGCATGCAAAAAGAGTATAATATCACCTGTCCAGAGATTGATTTTTTGACTGATTTTGCCAATCAAGATGAAGCGGTCGTTGGCAGTCGTATGATGGGTGGGGGATTTGGTGGTTGCACCATTAATATCATCAAAACCTCGATGGCAGAGCGGTTTCTTGCCGATATTTCTATTGCATACAAAACAAAATTTAAACAAGGCGTTTCCATTTACGAAGTCGTTATTTCTGATGGAGCGAGGCAAGCCTAACAAAAAAAAAATACGTTGAAGATTTTATTTATACTTTTATTATCCGGTTTTTTTCAAATACACCAAGGGTACGCCGTGACGGATCATGTTGAGTACCAGAAAAATTACCACCAAGGGGACCTCGATGTGCTGGAATCTCTTAATATTTCTAAAAATGACACCATTGTCTGGCAGGGAAGACATAAAGATGACTATGTCAAAGGGCACGTTACTTGGCAAAACGGTCGCATAACCGAGTTGATTTATAATCAAAAAGAGGCGGCTTCTTTTGTCAAAATATGTCAATTATCTAAGTTAAAAAGACTCCATTTTCGAGACAATCAGTTGGATGAATTACCAGCTGATTTGGCACAGCTGATATATCTGGAGTATCTTGATTTGTCAAACAATCATTTAAAAAAAATACCATTTGACATCCATCAGTTTTCGAGACTGAGATGGATAGACTTGAGTAATAATGATTTCGATGGCTTTCCCAAAGCAATTTGTGAAAGCCTAGGGTTGAAACATGTGAACCTTTCTTTTAATAATATTAAGTTGGTGCCAAAAAAATATAGGGCAGCTTAAAGCGCTTGAGGAGCTCATCCTTATGCAAAATCAAATTGAGACACTGCCCAACGAAATAGGGCACTTGGCATTATTAGAAGATCTCAATCTGGCGATTAATAATTTGTCCGAGTTACCAAAATCCATTGGTCAGTTGCACAAATTAAAACTCGTTGACCTTGTCTGGAAATAACTTTAGCCATCTTCCCAAAGAAATCAAGCAGTTAAAAAACCTGAAATCGCTCATCCTGACACGCAATTTATTTGAATCCTTGCCTTCTGATATTTGCCAGATTACCTCTCTCAGGTTGTTGAGTTTGAGCAAGAATAATGTGACCGAAGTGCCAAGTGAGATTGGTCGGTTGGTCAACCTCAGAGTATTGAGTTTTTCATCAAATCAAATTCAGACGTTGCCCCTAGAACTAGAAAAACTGACGGCTTTGAAAAGCCTCTTTTTAGCAGAAAATGAATTGCAAAAGTTTGCACCCGATATACGACAGTTAAATCAGTTGGAAATTATTGATTTGAGCGGCAATCATTTTACCGATTTTCCTCAAAAAATAGACGCACTCGTCGATTTGAAAAAGGTATATTTTGAAAGGAACAACGTAAAAAAAAATACCACCGACGATTGGCTATTTGGTCCATTTGGAAGCGTTGTATTTGAGCCGTAATGAAATAGTTGATGTTCCTCAATCACTGGAAGATTTAGAGCATTTGAGAACGATTGATTTGAGCGACAATCGACTAAAGCGTTTTTCTGCAGATCTCAGCGGCAGTAGACATTTGAAATATATTTTTCTCAATAATAATCCTGATCTAGTGGCGGATATTGGGACTATTTTAGGATCAAAAAAAATGACCGTAGAAGTTGGCGTTACTGGCTCGCCACATGTCAAACAATAAAAACTATGATGACTCGTTTTTGTTGTCAACGTTGTAATAGACGCCTCTGTTTTCTTTTCTGTTGAGAGATTGTTGAATAATCAGGTGGGCAATATTGACCATATTTCGTAACTCGCAAAGTGTGACATTTAGTTTAGATGATTTATAGAGATCTTCTATTTCATCATGGATTAAACTGAGGTGTTTGACTGCTTTTTTTAGCCGATCATTGCTGCGGGCGATGCCGACGTAATTTTGCATCAATGCTTGTAGTTGCTCGATATTATGTGTAATTATAATATGCTCTTTGTTGATGATTGTGCCTTTGTCGTCCCAATTCGGGATCTGATGTTGTACGGGATTTGTTGGAGATGATTTTAGGTGCAGAAAAATATTGTTGGCGTAGACCAATGCTTCCAAAAGAGAATTGGAAGCCAGTCTGTTGGCACCATGAAGTCCTGTATAGGTAGATTCTCCGCAAGCAAATAAGTTGTCAATGGATGTTTTGCCATGCCGATCAACGGCAATGCCGCCACAAAGGTAATGTGCCGCAGGCACGACGGGTGTTTGGTTTTTTCGCAAGTCGATATGCCGATCTAGACAGGCTTGATAGATTGTTGGAAAGTGCTGTATAAACGCATCAAAATCCAAATGTGTACAGTCCAAATAAACATGAGACATGCCTTGCTTTTTTAGTTCTATATCAATGCTTCTTGATACAATATCTCTGGATGCAAGTTCCCCTCTTTTGTCATATTCGAGCATAAACCGTCGACCGTTTTGGTCTCTCAAAAAAGCCCCAAATCCCCTTACAGCCTCTGAAATAAGAAAAGATTGTTTTTTTTTGTCTTCATAAAAAACCGTCGGGTGAAACTGGACAAACTCCATATTGACGACTTTGGCTTTGGCACGGTATGCCATCGCAATGCCATCGCCAGTTGCAATTGTGGGATTGGTTGTATGACCGTATACCTGTCCGACGCCACCTGTTGCGAGTATTGTATTGGATGCAGTCATTTTGATGACCGAGTTATTTTTTTCATTTAGGACGTACGCACCGTAGCAAGAAAGAGCCGTTTCTTTGTTTTGCTTGTTTTGTTCGATATGGTGTTCTGTAATCAAGTCGATTGCAAAATGGTGGTCATAAATTAAAATATTGGACAGTTGTTTGGTGCGTTTGATCAACGTTTGGATAATTTCTTTTCCTGTGATGTCCTTGTGATGAACAATGCGAAAAGACGAATGTCCGCCTTCTTTTCCCAAATCGAAATGACCGTTCGGGTTTACATCAAAATTTGCACCCCATTGGATGAGTGCGGACAGACGTTTTGGCCCTTCTTTTATGACCATCTCGACAATGTCTTTGTCGCATAAACCATCACCGGCTTTTAATGTATCTTTAATATGTTTTTGAAAAGAGTCTGTTTTTGGATCCAAAACAATCGCGACGCCGCCTTGTGCATATTTGGTATTTGATTCTTCGGTATTTGATTTTGTGACCAAACCAATCGTTTTGTTTTTGAGCGTCTCGGCAAGTTGTATCGAAAGCGTGAGCCCTGCCACGCCTGATCCAATAATAAGATAGTCAAAGGTGACCATAGATGGTGTTATTTTGATAGTTCGAGCATCCGCTCAATAGGTATTAAAGCACGTTTTTGGATATTTTCGGGCACTTCTATACAGGGTGTTTCGTTTAGCAAACAGTCGTGTAGTTTTTGTAATGTATTGACACGCATATAAGCACATTCGCTACAGGCACATGTATTGTCTTCTTGTGCTGGTGCGGGAATCAAGGTGGTGTTTGGCACCTCTTTTTGCATTTTGTGTAGGATACCTGCTTCTGTTGCGATGATGTATTTGTTATTGGGATTTTGTTTGACATAGTTAATCATGCCTGATGTTGATCCAATATATTTTGCCGTTTTCAAGATATGTTCTTCAGATTCTGGATGAGCAATGATGACTGCATCTGGGTTTTCTTGGTGCAATTTTAGTAATTTTTCGATGGAAAAAGCCTCGTGTACGATGCAGCTGCCGTCCCAAAGGAGCATATCTCTCCCAGTTTCTCGCATGATGTATTTACCCAGATTTTTGTCAGGTGCAAAAATAATGGGTTGCTCTTTGGGGATGGCATTGACGATTTTTAGGGCATTGGCGGACGTGCAGACGACATCGCTCATGGCTTTTATTTCGGCAGAACAATTAACGTAAGTAATGACGAGATGATTGGGGTGCTTCTTTACAAAAGGTCCAAATTTTTCGGGCGTACAAAAATCCGCCAACGAACAACCTGCGTTGAGATCCGGTAGTAAGACTTTTTTTGAGGGGTTCAAAATTTTTGCCGTTTCGGCCATAAAGTGCACCCCAGCAAAAACAATGACATCGGCCGTTGTCTCGGCGGCTTTTCGGGACAGTCCCAAACTATCACCAATATAATCTGCAATGTCCTGAATAGAAGAGTCTTGATAATAATGCGCCAAAATAATGGCATTTTTATCCTGTTTGAGTGCTGCTATTTTTTCAACTATATTCACGGTGTGATTTTTATGTAAATTACAATATTATAACATATTAACGTATATTAAAACTTTCAAGTTTTGATAATAGGCTATCAAAATGTGCTTGTTTTTTTAATTAACCGTGCAAATGAAAAAATTAACTGGTAGAGAGTTGAACCGAATAAGTCCCGAGGATTTTAAGAAAATGACTAAAATACCCGTGCGGATTATTCTTGATAATGTGCGGTCAGCATTGAATGTCGGCTCGGCTTTTAGAACTGCGGATGGATTTGGAATTGCAGGCGTAGACCTTTGTGGTATTACGGCTCAACCACCACATAAGGATATCCACAAAACGGCACTCGGGTCACAAAATGCGATGGATTGGGCGTATTTTGATGACACTTTGGCATGTGCCGAACAACGACGAAATGAAGGATTCCACATCATGTGTGTCGAGCAAGTAAAGGGCAGTGTGAAGTTGAATTTATGGACACCTATTGTTAATAAGACTCAATCAATACAGCCTGAAAAATATGCATTTGTTTTTGGAAATGAAGTGAAAGGCGTCTGTCAAAATGTTGTAGATTTTGCCGATAATTGCCTCGAAATACCCCAGTTTGGTACCAAACACAGCCTCAATATATCCGTGTCAGTTGGCATTATTCTTTGGCATTACAAAAATGACATGCTTAAATGAAATTAAAGCTTTGTTATTTGTTTATAGGAGAGATGTGCTTTTGCTGCGAGTAAAATTTGAACATAAAAAAAGGGTTTTAAGTAAATACCTAAAACCCTCAACGTGGTCCCACAAGGGCTTGAACCTTGGACCTTTTGATTATGAGTCAACTGCTCTAACCAACTGAGCTATGGGACCCTTTCGAATAGAAAGTCCACAAATTTACTTTCTTTATTTGAACTTAGCAAAAATTTGACCGTTCCTAATTTTTATTTTCTGAAAAGTAGGTGTTTTATTTTAATTTGACAGCGGTGCCGTATGCCAAAATCTCGGATGCTCCTTGCATGATGACAGAGGTTGAGAACCGAACATTGATGACGGCATCGGCATTGATGCTTTTGGCATCGTCAATCATTCGTTGCAGGGCTTCGTCGCGGGCTTGTGCTTGCAGTTTTGTGTATTCAGATATTTCGCCCCCGATGATGCTTTTTAGTCCTGCAAAAATATCACGCCCAACATTTCTTGCTCGAACGGTACTGCCCCTCGCAATACTCAAAATTTCTGAAATCTCTCGGTTTGGGACTTTTTCTATTGTCGAAATAATCATGTTTTTATATGTTTTAGTAATGGTAAATTTCTTTTTTTCAAAAAAAGAAGACTTAGAATTCTCTTCTTGCAAGATATTAAATATTTATCGAATTTTTGATGATTGTAAATATTTGATTTTTAGTTGTTTGAGAAAGTCATTGTGTTGATATATTTAAAATAAAAGGAGCTGCCCATTCATTTACCACTTAAAACCCTAGTTAATAAGAAGTTAATTTTAGTTAAACTCTTTTTGACTCAAATGTAAAATCTTTACTTTCGAAAAAAAAGAAAGTTTTGGAACCACAAACAAATTTGGAAAGTACTTCTGTACAGAGAGAAAAAATTAAACGTGTTTTTTCTGAAGTTGGTAAAGTCGTCGTTGGTCAAGAAAAAATGGTCAACAGGTTGATGATTGGTCTGTTTACAAATGGTCATATTTTGCTAGAAGGGGTGCCTGGATTGGCAAAAACACTGACAATTAACACGCTTGCCAATGTGTTGCAGTTGGATTTTAAACGGCTACAATTTACGCCTGATTTATTGCCAGCAGATTTGGTTGGGACGATGATTTATAATCAGAAAACGGCGGCTTTTGAAGTGAAAAAAGGACCAATTTTTGCAAATATGGTTTTGGCGGATGAGATCAACCGGTCGCCTGCAAAAGTGCAGTCGGCTTTGCTCGAATGTATGCAGGAGAAGCAGGTTACCATTGGTGAAACGACCTATAAACTGGATCGTCCATTTTTGGTTTTGGCAACGCAAAACCCAGTTGATCAAGAAGGTACATATCCTCTTCCAGAGGCACAGGTTGATCGATTCATGATGAAAGTGCACATCCAATATCCGACCAAAGAGCAAGAATTAGAAGTGATGAGGCGGATGGCGAATATGCAATTTGACCAAACAGTCGAACAGGCACTTACAATAAAAGATGTCTTTGACATCCGCGACGAAATCAATCGGGTGTCTATGACCGAATCTTTGGAAAAATATATTATCGAATTGATTTTTGCAACTCGAAATCCCGAAGATTATAATATGAAGGCGTTAGGTCAATTTATTCAATTTGGAGCCTCTCCGCGTGCCAGTATCAACTTGAATTTGGCGGCTAAGGCTGTTGCGTTCTTTGAGGGAAGAGATTACGTCTTACCCGAAGATGTCAAAGAAGTCGCCTATGATGTGATGAACCACAGAATATTACTCAACTACGAAGCCGAGGCCGATGGCGTGACCACGCATCATATTATCGAAGAAATGCTAAAAAAAGTTCCAATCAATAACTAAACAATTTTTAGTTATTGACAAAAGTTTGACCGTGGTGGAATAGGGTTGACGTCACAAAGCCGATACGGCAGTGATTGGTTCGACTCGTTTTTTATAGTCGCCGCCTTCGGAAGCTGCAAATTTGATGATGCCTTTTTGATCGATCGCAAATACTGCCGGCACGGGGATATGACCTGTGTCATAATCATAGTATTTTTCAAAATCCATGTCAAGCTTTTTGAGTGCATCGATATACGCTGGCGAGGGTTTGTGAACCGTCGTGTACAGTCGAGCCGTTTTGTTTTGTGTGTCGCTCAACACGTTAAAAGTCAGATTGTTTTTTTCTTTTGTGCTGAGTGTTGCATCTGGATTTTGTGGCGAAATGGCAACCAATGTCGCCCCTTTTTCATGAATAGATGGTAAAATTGCTTCGTATTTTGTTAAATGCAAATTACAAAAAGGGCACCATTGACCTCTGTAAAAAACAATAATGACAGATCCTGTTTCGAGGAGTTTTTCTAAACTTACGATATTACCGACAGCGTTCGGTAAGCTAAATAGCGGTGCCTGATCTCCTTCTTTTAGTTGTAGAGGAAAGGGATGTGCCTGTTTTAAAGTCTCGGCTTCGTTGCTAAATATACTGCTAAGATTTTTAGGCAGTTTGGCGATATTGTCAAAAATTGATTTTAGATTGTCTTTGTAACTATATTTAGAATCATTTTGGTCCATTTCAAATCGTGGGTTATTTTATAGTGCAAATGATACTAATAATTTATGACAAAACAAAACATTTAATGCTGTTAATGCTGTCGATATTACACTTACAGATGTTGAAAAGTGTTAATTTTTTTGACAGGTACATTGTGTTGTTGTTTTGGAAAAAGTCGGTTATGCTGTGTCGGATGGGGGAGCGTGTAGTTTTGGGTTATTTTGGTGCCTTAGCTTGTCTCGGGTGCTTTTTTTTTCGATATTTTTTTTCAGGGCATCTTCCAAATCAACGTCCGTTTGGTTGGCGAGACATATCAATACCCATAAAATATCTGCCATTTCGTCACTGATTGTACTTGCGTTGTCACTCGGTTTGAATGACTGTTCTCCGTATTTTCTCGCCATCAGGCGAGCCAACTCACCAACTTCTTCCATCAGAATTGTCATATTCGTCAGTTCGTTAAAATACCGAACACCAGTGGATTGAATCCAGTCATCTATTAATTTTTGTGCGCCTTTGATGGTGATATTTTTTGTTGGTTGCATTGTAAGAAGTGTTGTTTTTTTAATTGTGCCTAATGATCAGATTTGTACAAAAGTAATCTGTTTTGGTTAAATGGCATTATTTGTATGACATAAATGCCGTATATTTAAATAGAAATCAAATGGTTAAATAGAATGAACAATCTCACTCAAAATCACGACATTATCTTTAATAACTTAGAGAAAATCTGTGGTAATATTGAAAGATATCCTCAAATTATAAAACTAAGTGATTTAGAACTTGTTGCGCTTAGTATTACCGCAGAATACATGTCGATAAACACTGAATTACAGTTATTTAGGTGTAATAAAAGACACTTATCTTGACTCTAAAATCAAACGAAGTGTTTATAATAAAAGACGCAAAAAAACTGTTTTATTATACCGAATCCATCAGAAAACACCTTAGCGAAATGTTTGCTGAGTTTACAAATGATTTTGTAATAGATTCCATGCCAACGCCTATTTGCAAATACCTTAGAGCGCGGCGTTCAAAGATTTGTTCTACTGATGAAATTAACCCTTCATTTGGCTATTATGCGGCTCAAAAAAGTCGATATTTTGGATATAAAATTTATGCTATTTGTGACGAAAACGGCGTATTTCATTCTTTTGATTTAGCACCTGCACATATTCACGGTGTGAATTTTTTAAAAGATGTAAAATATCATTTAAAAACGCTACACTAATAGGCGATAGAGGGTATATTAGTGCTGATTATCAATTAGATCTGTTTACTCATTTAAATATCAATCTGACGGTTCTAATGCGGAAAAATCAAAAATTAGAAAGCGTATCAAAACTAATTTCTCACAATTACACGGGCAATTTTTATGGGCAACAAATCACGCGCAATCATTTTTAGGATTAACCACTAGATTACTTTCCAAAATAACCGCTTTTACAACCATTCAATACCTCAATTATTTTGTCTTTAAAAAGTCTATCAATAAAATCAAAATCAACTTAGCCTAAATGAGCAATAGGTAGTTATATCCCGCTTTTTTACATCCCTTGGTATGACCACATTTGTTACAAGTAAATCCATCTTGCCATTTTATTTTAGCTAGATAAGCTTTAGTAAGAATCATCATTCGGTAGTTCTTTTATAAAGTTTAGTATCTTGTCCCTCAAATTGTTTCAATAAGCGCTCTATTTAATTGACTGTAATGCACAGAAATTAAATGACTCACTCAATAAAATCATTATTCTACTTTTAAACAGTACCGTTTTAAGGGAAGCTTACTTGATGATCATTGCTATAGGTTTAACCAAAATTTTTTTCAAAAAAAACATTATAAAATGATGCAATCTACACTTTCTTAAAATGGTTGATATTGAATATTTAGACGAATAATCTTTTTAAAAGTTTATTAAAAAGACTGTATTATCTGCTATTTTTTAACTATATTTATGGATAAATAAGAAAATAGTTCAAAAAAAATGGCTTATAACAGTTATACAAATTTCATTTTTTGGGAAGTTGTTTTCATGGATTGAGGTGTTGTAGAAGTAGTTAAACAAAAATAATAAAGTATATGAAAAAAGACTATGGCTTAAATGATTACTGCCGATTTGTTGTATTGACGATAATTTTGTTATTTGGCATGTTGACTGTTAAGGCACAACATTCTTTATCGGGGGAAAGTTGTAGACGAAAAAGGGGAGCCTATTCCGGGCGTTAATATTACCGAAAAAGGCACTCAAAATGGTGCTATTACGGATTCAGAGGGTGCTTTTCAATTAAGTATCTCTCGAACACCTTCTGTCTTGGAGTTTACTTTTATTGGGTTCAAAGATAAGATCGTTCCCTATACAGAACAGACCAATATTACGGTGACAATGAGTGAAGATGTGTCAGCATTGGAGGAAATTGTGGTGGTTGGTTATGGTACAGCAAAAAAAATCACATTTGACTGGATCGATTTCTAAAGTGGTCAACGAAAAACTAGATCAAATTGCTGTCGTGAGGGTCGATGAAGCCTTAGTGGGACAAGTGTCAGGTGTTAATATTCAAGCGACAGAATCACAAGCGGGTGCCGCACCTCAAATTAGAATTAGAGGAACGGGTTCTATTTCTGGTAGTTCTGACCCTGCTATTGTGGTGGATGGATTATTGGTAGATTCGGATTTTTTGGGTTCATTGGATATGAATGATGTGGCTTCTTTTGAAGTGTTTAAAGGATTCGGCTTCGGCGTCAATCTATGGTTCTAGGGGTTCCAATGGTGTTATTCTTGATTACCACTAAGCAAGGTAAAGAAGGTAAAACCAAGTTTTCTTATAATGGCTTTGTGGGTGTTAAATCTGCCCTACATAGCAAAGCGTATACTAAAAATGTTGCGGATTGGGCAGCTGATGAAATGACAATTTATGGAGAATTATCCGACAAAAACTAAATACAAACAATTAATAGGCGTTGATAGAGATTGGCAAGACGTGATTTTTGATGGTGGAATTATCAACAGTCATAGTATCAGTGCTAGAGGAGGCAGCAAAAAGACTAAATTTAGCTCATCATTTGGTTACGCACATGATGAAGGTGTCGTTTTGAAAGATGATTTTAAAAAATATACTTTTAAACTAAAAGTGGATACCAAAATTTCTGATAAATTCGGAATGGGTATAAATATTGCACCGTCTTACACCATAAAAAACAGACCTGATAATGCCATATATGATAGCGCTAGACAAGCGCCTTGGTTGCCGTTATATCATACTGATCATACAATACAGTTTGTGAATAAGACGGCATTTCCAAATGTAAAGGTAGGAGACTATGCCATTCAAGCTCATTTTGATGGTTATGATTTGAATGGTGACGGTAGTACAGAGAAAATCAGTGTGACGACTAATACAAATCCTGCGGCTAAAATATTAGAAAGAGATTATAATGAATATAATTTTAAAACCTACGGCAGTATCTATTTGGATTACAAGTTTACAGATGATATTAAGTTTAAAACTACTCTAATGGGTGATTATCAAAATAGAAACAGAAACCGTTGGATAGGCACTAAGTCGCATAAAACGGGCAATCAATTTGCAAAATTAACGATTTCTGACCAAAATCGAATTCATTTGGTTTTTGATAATATCCTATCTTATAATACGAGTATAGGAAAGCATGAAATAAACGCTATTGTAGGTGTTTCTACAGAGGCTTATAACACTACTTTTAATGAAGTTATAGGGTCGGGATATAACACTGATTATCTAAAAACGCTATCTGCCGCAACCGTTATTTCAAGTCATAATTCTCTAGACTATCAATCAAGGTTGTTTTCTTATTTGGGTAGAGTCAGTTATGCCTATGATGATAAATATTTGGCATCTATAAGTTTGAGAAGGGATGGATATTCTGTATTTGGTCCAGATTCTAAATATGGTAATTTTCCTGCGCTTTCTGTAGGTTGGGTGATGAGTAAGGAAAGATTTTTAGATGAAAGTGATATTATAAAAATGTTGAAAATAAGGTTTAGTTGGGGCATCACGGGTAATCCAAATGTCAGAACCTCCAATCAAATAGTGAATAATTACCCTTATCTGTCTCTTGTAAACACCTCTACAGCTATTGTCAATAATGCGCCTGTTTTGGGATATAATCCTGTCAATATTTCTAACCCTGATTTGCAATGGGAATCATCAGTAGAGTTTAACCCTGGGATAGATTTTTGTGCTCTTTAACTCTGTTCTCTCGGGGCTCTATCGAATACTATAATAGAACGAGTGATAAATTGCTTTTGAATAATCCCATTTCTAGTACAACAGGATTTAATAATGCCCTTGTCAATTTGGGGGAAAAGTAGAAAATTCTGGTATAGAGATAGAACTAAGAACCATCAATATTTCTCGAGAAAAATTTAGTTGGGAATCGACCATCTTACTTTCAAAAAACAAAAATGTATTGTTAGATTTTGGGGATTCGGATGGTCAAATACAAAATGTTGACTCTAAAAGACCAGCCGAGTGGATTAACAAGGTAGGAAATCCTATTTCTTCATTTTATGGTTGGGTTGTTGATAAAGAAGTTCCTTTGGAATACTTGAATAATCCGTATAACGTCATTGGTGGAAAAAGCAGGACAAGCCTATGTTAAGGATTTGAATGGTGATGGAATTATTGATGATGGGGATAAAACTATACTGGGTAACCCCTACCCCAAATTGTTGTGGAGTTTTAGCAATAATTTTAAATATGACAACTTTGATTTGACTGTTTTGTTCCAGGGTAGTTATGGTGGAAAAGTAAGAAATATTGCGGATGAATACTTCTTTATTTTCGGTGCAGGTAGTGAGGAGTTTAATCCAGTTACAACACCTAATCAGCAGTTTATTAAAGAAAAAATATTTACCGATGCTATTATTCAAGATGCTCGTATATTTCTTTAAGGTCTTTGAACTTTGGCTATACATTTGATAAAGCATTACTCAAAAAAATGTTTGTAAAAAAAGCCAGAGTTTATTTTTCTGCATCTAATCTATTATATTTTACAGCAGCTGATTATACAGGATTCAATCCCGAGTCAATTAGACGAACAACTGCGACAACTTATGGTTATCAGCGAGGAGGATCACCAGTTGCTATGACTTTGTCTTTAGGTATAAATGTTGAGTTTTAATGTAATGAAAAAAACATATAAAGAAAATAGTATGAAAAAAAACATATTTTATGAGCGGGGTTAAAAGGTCATTCCCAATCTTATTAATTCTATTAATTACCTCTTGTGTCGATGATTATTGTCACCCGAACCTACAGCTGCCATTACTTCAGAAACCTATTATAAAACTGAAAGTGATCTTGAAACAGCTCTGATTAATATGTATGATGGTATTCAAGGTGTCAATGATGCCAATTCAACCAAGGTAAATCACGGCATTCAATACGAGTTTTATTTGACCGAAATGCGCAGTGACAACACCAATTCAAGGTCGCCTGAAGGGGAAGCTGCTCAGTTCGAAAGATATACTTTGGAAGCGACTAATGGCACTGTCGATGATTATTATAGGAGTTTTTATAATGTGATTTTTAGGGCAAATACAGTATTGGCCTCATCTTGATGTATTGTCAGAAGAAACCAGAGGAAAATTCGAAGGTGAAGCCAAATTTGTTAGGGCGTATGCTTATTTTAATTTGGTGAGATTATTTGGTGAAATTCCTTTGGTAGACAAGGTCATTTCTTATACCGATGAAGATATTGCGTTTACCCGTGTGTCAACAGATAAGGTATACGAGCTGATCATCAGTGATTTTAAAATAGCGATAGATAATTTAGATAATAAATATAAAAATAGAGCGTCAAAGGCTGCTGCCCAAGCTTTATTGGCCAAAGTCTATATGACTATAGAACCGAAACAATATGCAGATGCTAGAACCTTGATAGAAGATATAGGCGTCAATGATGAGAGTTTCAGACTAGAGCCCAATTTCAAGATGTATTTTTTAACGAAAACAATGGAGAGGTGATTTTTAGCATTGGTTATATATCTGATAATTCAAATGATAGTCAACTTTTTTCGGCTGAATGGTTGCATGCCAAAGGCCGATCCAACGGGGTTAACTATGTGACACTAGATGCAAAAGAAGCATTGGATAGATTTGGTGGAAATAGAACCAAATACTCTTATCGAATTGATGCAGATGAAACGTCCACAACAACAAAATACCAAGTTGTAAAATATATACCCGATGGTGATGCTGATTTGGAAATTGCTGCTATATCGGCGGATTCTAGGAAAGCGGGAAACGATTGGATTGTTTTACGATATGCGGATGTTTTTATTATTGCATGTAGAAGCTATTTTGGCAGAGAATGCAGATACATCTGATGCCAGTGCGCTTGCTTCATTTCAGAAAGTAAGGGATAGGGCGGGATTGACCAACCCTGTGACTAAAATTACTAAACAGCAATTATTGACTGAAAGAAGGGTAGAATTGGCATTCGAGAACATCGTTTATTTGACTTAATTCGAATGGGTGAAGCGCAGAAAGTATTAACAGCCTTTTCAATCAAAAACGGATATAATTTTAGTGCCTCGCAACTTTTATTGCCGATTCCCCAAAAAGAAATAGGTATTAGCAAGGGTAAATTAGGACAGAATCCAGATTATTAATTTTTTTCTTGTCTAAAGAAATTTAAATAAAATAAATATGAAAAATTTAAACGCATCTATAACTTATCACAACATTTTTGTAATTCTAACAGTCTTTTTATTACAAGTTTTTTTTCTCACTTCATGTGAGCAAAGTCTTCCCGAAGCTGGTTCTAAACCAGATGAAAATCCACCTATAGCTAAATTTGATGCTAAAGTAGATATCGAAAATTATTTGCTTTATACATTCGCCAATTTGTCGGGTAATGCAACAGATTATTTTTGGGATTTTGGGGATGGAAATACATCTACAGACAAAGATGCAAACCATATTTATAAAGAAGATGGCAAGTACATGGTTATATTGACAGTGTCTGATAAATTAGAACAAAAAGATACTTTTGAAGTAGAAATTACAGTCGCTCCAATTCTAAAAGCTGATTTTACTGCCATTCAAAACCCAGATAACTTCAAATCTTTTACGTTTAAAAACAGTTCTACCGTTGCGGTAAAGTATGAATGGAATTTTGCCGATGCCACAACAGTAGACGAGGCTGGGTAAGGCTACAGAAACCCATATTTATACAAATGATGGCACATACAAAGTCGAGTTAACCGTTACAGATGCGGCTGGTCTGACAGATACTTATGAAAGAGTTATTCACGTTTTACCGATTATTCTAAAATCTGGATTTGAAGGCACACCAGACCCAAATAGAGATGGTAATGAAATGAACAGAGATCCAGTAACTTACCCTAAAAAGGTGACAGATTTTTGGAATTTAAAGGAAGAAGGTGGTAGCTTTGAAAGCCTTGGTTTTGATAAATTTCAAGTGTCCAAGACAATTAATCATACAGGGGGAGGACTTTTTAGTGCTAAATTCTCTAGCCAATCCAAAGTTAGAGTCGCAACACAAAACATAAAAGTTACTGCCGATATCGACTATACACTCTCTTTGTGGTATGCATTTGATAAAGATACACCGGGTTTAGGAGGGAAGTTACAAGTCGCAGTATTGAATAAACCGATTAATGCCTATGCAGACTATCCTGGTGACCCATCTATTATAATTGTTTCTAAAGATCAAGAACGAGGAAATTTAGAAAAAAGAACGTTTAAGCAACTCACATTGACATTTACTTCTCCTAGTACAGGAGACATTGCCATTTGGATACAGAGTGATATTACGGGCTCTAATAATTCTGGTCAAGTGATATACGTAGATGATGTATCTCTTGAAGTGGGAGTCGAAACAGGTGCACCGACTTCGCCTCCGATAGCGAGATTTAATGCGGTTGTAGATGCCAATCCTTTGATGTATTCTTTTGAAAACACATCAGATGATGCAACGCGCTACTTATGGGATTTTGGAGATGGTTTTACATCGACCGATGAGCATCCTACTCATAAATATTTAGAAGCTGGAAAATATACAGTTTCACTACAAGCTATCAATGATATTTCGATTTATACTTATGCAAAGGAAATAACTGTAACGCCACCAACTACGCCAATCGCTATATTTGAAGTTGTTGCAAATGACACTAATTATTTGGCATACACCTTTACCAATGCGTCTAAAAATACAACGACTGCAACGACTTATTTGTGGGATTATGGTGATACAGGTGCAGCTACTGCTGACCAAACATCTACGGATAAAGAAGGTGCTCATACTTTTTCTACTGATGGGGTTTATACTGTGACATTGACGGTTACAGATGGTGGCAATAGCGATACAGTTACCAAAATAACCTCGGTATCTATTATAAAAAAACCAAGTTTTGAAGGTGAGCAAGACCCTATTACTTTAAACGAAAAAAGTCGAGGTGATGATTACCCCAAAACAGTTGCAGATTTTTGGAATAGAAAAGCAGACGATAGTGGCAATATAGGAGATAGCGATTCAGGAACTGGATATAAGAAGTTTGCAATAACTAAATCGGCAGTTAAATCAGGTATTTTTGCTGCAAAATTTACAGATGATGGTACTAAAACAAGAATTGCTGTTCAAAATTTAAAACTTACTGCTAGCACAGATTATACCCTCTCTTTGTGGTATGCATTTAAGGATACCAGTAAAGGTGGAAAATTACAAGTTGCAGTGCTCAATGAAAATATAGCGGCATATTCAGAATACATTGATGATAATTCAATTGCAATAGTGACCAAGGAACAAGAACGAGGAAGTCTTGATGCGAAAGAATTTGCAAAACTAGAATTGAAATTTAACTCTTCTAGCAATGGTGAAATTGCAATTTGGATTAAAACTGATATTACGGGATCTACTCATAAGGATCAAGAAATATATGTGGATGACGTATTTTTAACAAAAGACTAACCATAAAAATCAGTTCGGACATAATCCTTTTAAAAGAAAAACTTTAATCCAAAACCAATTAATAACTATGAAAAATTCAACTGTATCTATTAAATACTATGACATTATTGTTATTCTAGGTTTTATATTTTCACAATTTTTTTTATTTACATCCTGTGAAAAGAGTACAAATACAGAAACTAAAATAGAACCGATTAAAGCCGTTGCGGCATTTACACCTACTGTAGACCCTACCAATACTTTAAAATATACTTTTACAAATCAGTCGACACATGCAAATAGCTATGTGTGGAATTTTGGAGAAGGAGAAGACGTTGCGAGTACATCAATTGAAGATGAGATTAGCCATACGTATTTATCAGCAGGAAAATACACTGTGACTTTAAAAGCCAGCAATGATACATCGGACAATACGAGAACAATAGAATTAAATGTTAAACCAGTACCTATTCCCAATATAGCAGCAGAGACAATTACAATTGCAAGAATAACAGGTCAAGAAGACACGAAAGCGGTCGTAGGAACAGCACTAGATTTATTAACTGTATTCGATGTCAAAGTCTTGGGCGTAAAACCGAATGATGCAGAGGCACCATTGGCAACAAACCAAACGTTCACTTGGTCAGTCGCTACAACTGATCCTGCTAATCCAACAGGTTCTACATTTGGGTCAGGAGCTGATGCGTCAAAATTAACCGCCACGATAGCAGGAACAGTCACAGTTGAGGTTACCTCTACAGATGGTGCAAAGACAGCCACTGCGACACTCATAGTGGAATCAGCACCTATTCCAAATGTAGCAGCAGAGACAATTACAATTGCAAGAATAACAGGTCAAGAGGATACAAAAGCTGTAGTAGGAACAGCACTAGATTTATTGACTGTATTTGATGTCAAAGTCTTGGGCGTAAAACCGAATAATGCAGATGCACCATTGGCAACAAACCAAACGTTCACGTGGTCAGTCGCTACAACTAATCCTGCTAATCCAACAGGTTCTACATTTGGGTCAGGAGCTGATGCGTCAAAATTAACCGCCACGACAGCAGGAACAGTCACAATTGAGGTCATCTCTACAGATGGCACGAAGACAGCCACTGCGACACTCATAGTGGAATCAGCACCTATTCCAAATATAGCAGCAGAGACAATTACAATTGCAAGAATAACAGGTCAAGAAGACACGAAAGCGGTCATAGGAACAGCACTAGATTTGTTGACTGTATTTGATGTCAAAGTCTTGGGCGTAAAACTGAATAATGCAGATGCACCATTGGCAACAAACCAAACGTTCACTTGGTCAGTGGCTACAACTAATCCTGCTAATCCAACAGGTTCTACATTTGGGTCAGGAGCTGATGCGTCAAAATTGACAGCGACGACAGCAGGAACAGTCACAGTTGAGGTCACATCTACAGATGGTGCAAAGACAGCCACTGCAACACTCATAGTGGAACAAGCACCTATTCCAAATGTAGCAGCAGAGACAATTACAATTGCAAGACTAACAGGTCAAGAAGACACGAAAGCGGTCATAGGAACAGCACTAGATTTATTGACTGTATTCGATGTCAAAGTCTTGGGCGTAAAATCGAATAATGCAGATGCACCATTGGCAACAGACCAAACGTTCACTTGGTCAGTCGCTACAACTAATCCTGCTAATCCAACAGGTTCTACATTTGGGTCAGGAGCTGATGCGTCAAAATTAACCGCCACGACAGCAGGAACAGTCACAATTGAGGTCATCTCTGCAGATGGCACGAAGACAGCCACTGCGACACTCATGGTGGAACAAGCGCCTACAACTGATATTGCTGTTAAAGCTATTACCTTAGCAAAAGCAGATGCAGCTGCGCCAAACCCAAAGGCCACAGTAGATGTAAATTTAGGAACTTATTTATCAATAACTTTTGACCCGGTTGATCCAACTAACAAAGACATAGTATGGACAGTAGAATCTGCAGGAATGACAGGAGCAACCATAGCGGATGGCACATCAACGCTGAAAACAACAGCCGGAGGTACAGTCACCGTCAAAGCAACGAGTCAAGATGGAGCGATGGACAAATCAGGTACAATAGATATTGTAATTGATGTGGCGGCTGTCACAAAAATCATCCCTACTATTGGAAGACCGGGATTTGAAGGTGATTATGATGCTACTACAAAGAAAGAAAGTACAACAACTGCAAAAAAAAATCACGGATTTTTGGAATAGAAAAGCAAATGATAGTGGAAATCTATCTAAAGGAACCGATAATGATAGTGGGATGGACAAAATTGGGATATCCACAACAACAAATCATACAACGGGTGGTCATTTTTGTGCAAAGTTCTACAAAGGTACAATTACTCTAAAAGATGCAGCTAGCACGGTGATACCTAAAATCAGGGTTGCTTATCAAAATATGACTGTTTCTCCTAATGCCAGTTATACATTCTCATTTTATTATGCTTTTAAAACACAAGATGGAGGTAAATTAAAAATAACGATATTAAATGAACAAATAACTGGTTACAAAGATTATAGAATGTATGATGCCTCTACACAAATGGCGTCTTTTGTTACTGGTAAAGAGTTAGCCACAAAAACGACAGATGGTATGGAAACAAAAGGTAAAGATAGCAGCAGTGGTGAATATGTTTGGACTAAATTCACTATGAACTTTACAACGACATCTGACACCGAAATTGCATTTTGGGTTCAAAGTCTTGATATTGATGCTTCAACAAATTCTGCACAAGAGATATTTATCGATGATATCACCATCGAATAATCAATCGACTAGTCTGTTGTAAAACACACCTGATTTTAAAAAAAGAGTCTCCTCTCAAAAGGGAGATTTTTTTTCTTAGGAAATTTATACCTTTACTAAATAAAAATCACATACTATGCCCGCTTTTATTACCGAAGATTTTCTGTTGCAGTCCAAAACCGCACAGTCTTTATACCATAATTATGCCAAGTCATTACCCATTATAGATTACCACAACCATTTATCGCCACAACAGATTGCAGAAGATTATCAATTTGAAAATATAACACAGGTTTGGTTGTCTGGCGACCATTACAAATGGCGTGCAATGAGGGCTTTTGGCATTGATGAAAAATATATTACGGGCAAAGCTTCTGATAAAGAAAAGTTTTTGAAATGGGCAGAAGTTGTGCCATATACGTTGCGAAATCCGCTTTATCATTGGACGCATTTAGAACTGCAACGCTATTTTGAAATTAATGATTTATTATCTCCTGAAACGGCTGAACTTATTTGGAATAAAACGTCACAGATTTTAAAACAGACATCACATTCGGCAAACAGTTTGATAAAATTGATGAATGTCGAGTCTTTATGTACGACAGATGACCCTACAGATAATTTAGAACATCATATTGCAATCCAAAAAGATGACACTAGAGTCACGACATTGCCAACATTTAGACCTGATAACGCCTATGCGGTTGAAGATGTTGAAAGTTACAATATTTATCTTAAAAAATTAGAACAGGCATCATCTTTGGCGATTGAGAATTATTCAGATTTGTTAAAAGCCTTAAAGCTCAGAGTCGATTATTTTCATGATAATGGAGGTCGGTTGTCTGACCATGGTTTGGAGCAATTTTATTATTTTGAAACTAAAATATTTGACATTGAGACTCTTTTCAAAAAAGTAAAAAATAACGAAAATTTAACAGTGGCAGAAGTTCAGTTTTTTAAAGCTGAAACCATGATTGAGTTAGGCAAAATATACCATTCCAAAGGTTGGACACAACAGTTACATTTGGGTGCTATTAGAAATAATAATAAGCGTTTATTACAGCAATTGGGACCCGACACAGGATTTGATTCTATTGGGGATTTTTCACAAGCCAGAGCATTAAGTGGTTATTTGAATACATTAGATAGTACCAATCAATTAGCCAAAACGGTCGTGTACAATTTAAATCCTTCAGATAATGAAGTGTTTGCGACAATGGTTGGTAATTTTAATGATGGTTCAATAAAAGGCAAAGTGCAATTTGGTTCGGCTTGGTGGTTTTTGGACCAAAAAGACGGTATGGAAAAACAAATTAATACACTATCTAACCAAGGTTTGTTGAGCTGTTTTGTTGGCATGTTGACCGATTCTCGTAGCTTTTTGTCTTTTCCACGTCATGAGTATTTTCGTAGAATTTTATGTAATCTCATTGGCAACGATGTTACAAATGGCGAACTGCCAAATGATGAAAGCCATTTGGGTAAAATAGTAAGTGATATTTGTTATTTTAATGCCAAAAACTATTTTGATTTTAAGTAGCAAAATCTACTTAATCATGCATTTTAAAATTTTTACGGGTCGTTTAGCTTTTATAAATGCGATGTAATAGATGCCTGATTTGAACCCCAAAATGTCAAGTTTTTCATGTTTAAGTCGTTTGAGGATAGAGATTTTTTTGCCTAGAACGTCATACATTTGTATGGCATCAAAATCTTTGATTTTCAAGTTTTTTATAGTGATGAAATCGGTTGCAGGATTAGGCGATAATAACAACCTATCGGCTTTGGACTCTAAATCCGAAAGTGATAAAATTTGAATTTCTTTAATGCTAAAACCATTGAATAATACCTCTTCGTCTCGTAAATTTTGACTGTTATTAAGACTTCTGTATATGCCCCATTTGGGTCTTGAAAATGTGGCACCATTTTGCCACATATCTCTATTATCGTCAAAAGAAAGTAGCACACTGTTATTTGATATACGCTTTATTTCCAAAGAATAGCGTCCGTTATCATTGTATGTAATCAATTCGGTAACCTCAATCCAATGCCCTTTTAACAAGTCTAAATCTACGGTCGCAATCGTTGTTTGATTCTTTGTTGCGGTATGTCTTAACTCTAATCGATCGGGCTTGCTAGCACTTCCTTTTCTCGCAGTTAACGTAATCATTGGGATAGATTCATAAGGTCCGCCAACAGATTTTATCTGATGTATATGTGTAAAACTAGAAGATGCCTGAAAACCACTAGATAGCTTAAATCTCCATTTGTACTCAACGGTTTCACCCTCGACGGCCTTAAGGTTGTCCGGAGATGATCCGTAGGTTTTTATTTCAGTACGCTGTCTGTCGCTATTTTTGCAACGGTCGTCATCTAGGTCTCTATGTGCAATAAACTTAAAGACATTGACTCCCAAATCCGCATCAAATACCTCTGTAATATGTCGTCCAAAATCAGGATGACCACAATCAGGTACTTCTACAACGTTATTATTGGGGGCTAAAACGGCATTAATATCTTCATACGTATTTCCTGCACCGTTCGCATTTAGCGTAACCTGTGCAATTAAAGCGTTCATTATGATGGTTAAAATAACAAGAGGTATAATAGTTTTCATGAGTAAAATGACAATTGGTTAATCAGTTTATACTTTAACTTTTGAAATATAAAATGGCGTTATTGACAACTATACCAAACCAAATTGTCTTGGTAACCAAAGGGTTAATTCTGGAAAATAGGTAATGAGTAACAAAATAATAATCATTGCGATAAATAGTGGTAGTAATGGCTTTATAACTTGCTGAATTTTTAAATTAGCAACACTACAACCCACAAAGAGCACCGAACCGACTGGTGGTGTACATAATCCTATACAAAGATTTAAAATCATGATAATTCCAAAGTGAATCGGATTCATACCCAAACTTGTCACAATCGGTAAAAATATCGGCGTAAATATTAAAACCGCAGGGGTCATATCCATGAATACACCTACAAATAATAAAATCAAATTAATTAATATTAAAATGACAATTGGATTATCGCTAATCCCAAGTAACGCACTACTAATTTCTTGTGGTATATTTTCAAAACTCATCACCCAAGACATGGCAATAGATGTAGAGATCAATAACAACACAATTGCTGATGTTTTGACCGTCTCTAAAAGAATCGGCGCAATATCTTTAACACCAATTTCTTTATAGGAAAACCCTAGAACAAGTGTATAAATGACCGCAATGGCCGAGGCTTCTGTAGCCGTAAAAACACCAGCAACGATGCCACCAATCACCACCACTAATAACATCAAACTAGGTAAGGCTGCAATAAAGCGTTTAAAAAATTCTTTAACACTCACCAATTTGTCAGTGGGATATTTTTTAATAATAGAATAGACAGCAGCAACCATCATCAACGCCAAACCTAATAATAACCCTGGTACATAGCCAGCAATAAATAAAGCTGCAATAGAAACACCACCCGATGCTAATGAATACACAATTAATACATTGCTTGGTGGAATAATTAAGCCAGTAGTAGCACTAGTTATATTGACTGCGGCACTAAAAGGTTTTGAATAGCCATCTTTTTCCATCATAGGGTTCATAAAACCGCCAATTGCCGATGCTGATGCTACAGCAGAACCAGAAATAGCACCAAATAACATACACGAAATAATATTTACAAATGCCAATCCTCCAGGGAAAGGACCGACTATGGCTTTGGCAAAATTGATAAGCCGCACGGCGATACCACCACGGTTCATGATTTGACCAGCTAGTATAAAAAACGGAATGGCAGAAAGCGTAAAACTATCCAACGAGGTCGCCATACGTTGTGCTAACGTCGTTACAGAAGGCAAAAATGGCATGGCACTAACTAACGTAAATAGGGCAGCCAAACCGATAGACCAAGCAATAGGAACACGAAGTGACAAAAACACTAAAAAACTACAAACTAAAATAAGGACTTCTATTAAATTCATAACTTAAGTTTTATAGGTTTTACGTTTTTTTAGAAGGGTGTCAATATTATAATAACAAATTAGTAAACCTGAAATAGGAACAATCAAATAAATGATGCCTAAAGGAATTTCTAATGTGGCGGATGTTTGCCCAAACTGAAAACTTAGTCGACACAAGTTGAACCCACCAACAATCATAACGGTAAATGCAAAAAAGGTAACCGATAAATAAACAATGCCATCAAACAGCCACTGTCTGTCACTGACTACTTTTTCAGGGACTAAATCTATCGCTAAATGCAGATGTTTGCCTGCTGCATAAGCGGCACCAAGCATGCCAATCCAAATCAAAGAAAAGCTTGAAAGTTCGTCAGTAACCGTACTAGGTGCTTTTAAAATATATCTCGAAAAAACTTGCCAAATAACACTTAATAGCATTACGGTAAGTACGAATAGAATGATGCGTTCTAAAATTTTATCTATTGTCGCTCTCATTATTGTTGTTTTATAGCGTTTATCAAATCCATTAATTCTTTGTCATTTTCAAAAGTTTTTAAAATCCCTTTTGTACGTTCTTCAAATGGCTTTTTATCAGGGTAAAAAACCTGTACACCTGCTTTTTTAACTGCGGCTAAAGATTCTTTTTCAGACGCTGCCCATAATTTACGTTGTGCAATGGTACTTTCGGCAACAGCTTCTTCAAGCCATTTTCGCTCTTGCGTATTGAGCCTTTGCCAAGTGTCTGTACCAATTAGCAATACATCTGGTACTGATGTATGTTCGTCCAAACTGTAGTATTTACAAACTTCATAATGTTTTGATGTATAAAAACTTGGTGGGTTATTTTCGGCACCATCAACAACGCCTTGTTGTAAAGCGGTGTATAATTCGCCCCAAGAAATTGGCGTTGGAGAGCCACCCAAATCGTTCACCATGGCAACGGCCATATTGCTTTTTTGAACTCTGATTTTTTTGTTTTTCAGATCTGATGGTGATTTGATTGACAAATCTTTCATGTAAAAACTACGGCTGCCAGCATCATAAAATGTCAAACCTCGTAGTTTAAACTTTTCGCCTTTCAACAAAAAACGTTCTCCAGTTTCACTATCAAAAACCTTGAACATATGTTCCTTATTTCTAAACATGTACGGCACGCTAAAGACTTTATATTCTGGAATAAAATTCTCTAAAACTGCAGCAGAAACTTTGGTAATATCCAAGCTACCAATTTGAAGTAATTCTAAACATTCGCGTTCTCCGCCTAATTGTGCACTTGGATAAATACTGGCTTTTAGTTTTCCGCCAGATTTTTCTTCGAGCTTTTTTCCAAGAATGACCATGGCTTTATGCACAGGATGTTTGGTATCCAAACTATGACCTAAACGCAAGGTCTTCACCTTGTTTTCAGCATGGCACCCAAAAAAGAGGATAGTCAAAAACAAGCAGACGTTTTTTAGAAATTTTGTAATCATATTAATCAGGTTGGTCTATTGATTTTAACTTCTAATGGATGATCCAAACATTTTGAAAACCGAGACAAGTAGTCGTTCCATTCGTCTTTGTCAGCAAATTGTCCTGATTTTTTCCAGCCAAATCCCGCATAATAATCTACATGATTATTAATGACTTTTAAGTTAGCGTACAAATTGCTCTTATCTGGTTCTTCAGACATATACTTTTCAAAATTTTCTAAAGCAGATTTGTCTTTAAAAACAACGCCTTGACCAAGTTCAGAACCATCAAAATTTGGTTCCCAATAACTCATCCAGTGCTCTTCTTTGTTAGTTGTCGTTTCGCCGTCTTTATTATGCAGAGTCAATCCAATAGAAAGGTGGTCTGATCCAGAAATAGCGATAGTATGCCTACTTAAATTTTGACCATAATCTAGCGTGATGTGTTTTGTTTCTATTATCTCTTTACCAGCAGCATCCCATTTTGCATATTTCAAAAGAAAACTGGTTCTAATCGGCCCATTAGTGATGGTTTCCCAAGAGGTAAAATTTTTAGATACAGCATATGTTGAATCTGTTTTTACAGCTGTACCACCAACACCACGACTTACACCAACATGAAAATTATCTAAACCCTCGCCAGTATCTTCATGGTATGTGCCTGTGCCAGAGGTATATTTTTTGTACCATTTATTAATGATTGGATATTCGACACGTTTTAACCAAGCGTCCATTCCACTAGATAATGTGCCACCTTTAATGCTGTCTTCGATCATTTTTTGAGCTGTTGGACCGTATGTTCTAAAAGCCACGCGGTTGTTCTCCCATGCGTAATCGTCAGTACGTTCGGGGACAAAACGTGAGTAGCAACGTAATGATACACTGTCTGTTTTTTGCTTGGCTGGGATTAAATTTATAGAGAAAGTAGCCGTCGAATTTGCTGGAATTTTGGGTTGAAAAACTATCACTCTGTTTTTTGAACCGTAAACCACAATTTGTGAAATCAGCACTTCATTAGTTTTAGAGTTTATAACTTCTAAAGATTGTCCTTTAAGCTCAAAATCTGTAATATCGACTTCAACGGTTTCGAAAGCTCTATCGATATCTAATCCGTTTTTGACGGTGACTGAAAGTGCTTCTGAAGATTTTTCAGTGCAGGCCAAACTACATAAAGCCAATAAGGAAATAATAATATTTTTCATGTCTATTTATTTTAACATCTAAATTTTGAACTTTTTCAGTCCCGATAACTATCAGATCGAGACCGAAAAAGTTGAGTTAAATTTAATCCTCGTTTGAAGGTTTGCCGATAGTTGCTAAAATTCCGCCATCAACATATAAAATATGTCCATTGACAAAATCACTCGCTTTTGAACCTAGAAAGATTGCTGCACCGGCTAGATCATCTGGGTTTCCCCATTTGGCTGCGGGTGTTCTATTTACGATAAAATCATTAAACGGATGACCATCAACTCTAATCGGAGCAGTCTGTGAGGTTGCAAAATAACCCGGCCCAATGCCGTTAACTTGAATATTAAATCTAGCCCATTCTGTCGCCATATTTTTGGTCAACATCACCAAACCGCCTTTTGCAGCGGCATAAGCCCCAACTGTATTACGACCGAGTTGACTCATCATAGAACAGATATTGATTATCTTTCCTTTTTTGCGGTCCATCATACCTTTTACCACATGTTTTGAAACAATAAAAGGGCTAACCAAATCAATATCTAATACCTGTTTAAAATCATCAACTTCCATTTCTGCTAATGGTGTACGCTTTATGATACCTGCATTATTGACCAAAATATCGATGTTGCCAATTTCCGTTTCAATTTGTTTTATTGATGAAATCACATCTTTTTCATCAGCCACATTGAACTTGCAACCAACAGCGTTGATGCCTGCTTTTTTATATTCAGCAACAGCACTGTCAATTTTTTCTTGCGATGAATTACCGTTCACAACAATAGTTGCACCAGCTTTTCCTAAACCCATTGCCATAGCCATACCCAAACCGTGCGTGCTGCCTGTTACGAGTGCTATTTTTCCTTTTATATTGAATAGTTCTTGAGACATATTATTTTAAATCTGTAATGTTAGCGACGTCCATATCATTATAATCCAAGTTTTCTCCAGCCATTCCCCAAATAAATGTATAGTTTGAAGTGCCTGAACCAGAGTGAATTGACCATGGTGGAGAAATCACAGCTTGATGATTATGCATCCAAATATGCCGTGTTTCTTGAGGTTGTCCCATAAAATGGCAAACTGCTTGATTTTCTGGTATGTCTAAATAGAAGTAAATCTCCATTCTACGATCATGAACATGCGCTGGCATGGTATTCCAAACACTTCCTGTTTTTAGTTGCGTCATTCCCATTTGTAATTGGCAAGTGGTAATAATACCGCCAATAATCATCTGACAAACTGTTCTGTGATTCGCTGTTTCTAAGCTTCCTAATTCTATCTTATTAGCCTCTTCTAAACTTGTTTTTTTAGTTGGATACGCTCTATGGGCAGGAGCAGAATTCATATAGAATTTTGCTGGATTGCTAGCGTTGCCACTTTTGAAAGTAACCTCTTTTGCACCTTGTCCAATATACAAAGCATCTTTGTGACTCATTTTAAAAGTCTCTCCATCTACAACAATACTGCCGTCACCACCAACATTAATGATTCCTAATTCGCGCCGTTCTAAAAAGAAGTCCGCTTTTAGAGGATCGATTGTTTCTAATTTCAAGTCGGACGTTGGCACCGCGCCACCAACCATATAACGGTCGTAGTGCGTATAAACGAATTTTATTTTTCCGATTTGCATTAAATCCTCAATTAAGAATTCATCTCTTAACTCTTTCGTGTCGTACTTTTTTACTGCTTTTGGATTAGAAGCATACCTTGTTTCGAATGTTGTTGACATATTTTTATTTTTTGATTAAAATGTTAACTTTTTAAGTTGATAATTTTGATTATAATGAACGCCTAATACCAAGCTCTAAACCACGTAATTCAGCAAGACCCCTTAAACGCCCTATTCCTGAATATCCAGGATTTGTTTTCTTTTTCAAATCGTCGAGCATTTTATGACCATGATCTGGCCTAAAAGGCATGCGTAGATCTTTCCGACCAGCTGTCGCTCTTTTTTGTTGTTCCAAAATTAAGGCTTTCATAACAGCATACATATCTACATCGCCATCCAAATGGTCCGCTTCGTGGAAATTACCTTTAGCATCACGTTTTGTTGCTCTTAAATGTATAAAATGAATGCGGTCGCCTAAACGCTGCACCATTCCTACTAAATCATTACTGGCTCTCACACCAAATGATCCTGTACAAAATGTCAGACCGTTATTTGGGCTTTTGACAGCATCATATAAATCGACAATATCTTGTTCTGTGCTTACAATCCGTGGTAATCCTAAAATAGAAAAAGGCGGATCGTCTGGGTGAATACACATTAAAACGCCTGCTTTTTCTGCGGAAGGAATAATCTCTGATAGGAAAGAAAATAAATTAGCCTTCAATTCTTTAGGGCCTATATCGTCATAAGTTGCTAAAATTTTATTAAATTCCTCTAACGTATAACCTTCTTCGGCACCAGGTAAACCAGCAATAATATTTCTTATAAGGGTTTTTTGTTCGTCATCCGACGCTTTTTGAAAATATTGTTTGGCAGCTTCTTTTTGCGCTTCGGTATAATCACTTTCTGCTCCTGGACGTTTCAGCAAAAACAATTCGAACGCAGCAAAAGCCACAGCCTCAAATCGTAAAGCTGTAGAGTTATCATCCACTTCATAATCCAAATTTGTACGTGTCCAATCCAAAACTGGCATGAAGTTGTAACACACAATATCGATGCCACATTCACCTAAATTCAAAAGTGTTTGCTTGTAATTTTCGATATATGTTTTATAATCGCCAGATTTGGTTTTTATACTTTCATGTATGGGCACACTTTCTACCACAGACCATGTCAATCCAACACTTTCTATCTCAGATTTGCGCTCATTAATGTCGGCAACCGTCCAGACTTTACCATTTGGGATTTGATGTAGCGCAGAGACGATCCCTGTTGCGCCAGATTGTTTAACATCTAAAAGAGAGACTGGGTCATTAGGACCATACCATCTCCATGTTTGTTCTAATTTTAAGCTCATATTTTATATTTTTAAACGCCACTGTATGCCGCAAATCCACCATCAATTGGTACAACTACTCCAGTTACAAATTTTGACCCTTCACTACACAACCATAATGTTGTGCCTACCAAATCCTCTGGTTCTCCGTAGCGACTCATCGGTGTCTGATCGATAATTTGTTGTCCGCGCTCTGTCAAACTTCCATCTTTATTTGTAAGCAACGAGCGATTTTGGTCTGTTAGGAAAAACCCAGGCGCCAATGCATTGACGCGAATACCTACTTTTGAAAAATGAACGGCTAACCACTGCGTAAAATTCGAGACGGCTGCTTTTGCACCGCTATAAGCTGGGATTTTTGTTAAAGGCGTAAAAGCGTTCATTGAAGAGACGTTCAAAATGCTACAACCATCTCTTCCAACCATATCCTCTGCAAATACCTGTGTTGGTATCAATGTTCCTAGAAAGTTCAAGTTGAAAGTGAACTCAATGCCTTTGGGGTCAAGATCGAAAAAGGTTTTGAACCCTTCCGTTTTGTTGTTTAAATCTTCCATTTCAAAAAATGGATGAGACGTCGTGCCCAAAGGATGATTTCCGCCAGCGCCGTTGATTAATATATCAACTTTTCCGTACGCAGTGTTCACGTCTTTTTTTGCTAGAATTAGAGAGTCCTTTTCTAAAACATTGGCTTCAAGACCAATGGCTTTTCCACCGTTTTTATTAATTGCTTCGGCAACTTTGTCTGCTGCTTCTTTTCTTAAATCCAGTACTGCTATGTTATGTCCTTCTTTTGCCAAAGCCTCGGCTAAAGTGCTACACAAAACACCTCCTGCGCCAGTTAATACAATAGTTTTAGTCATTAAAATTTGATTAGTTTGTGATTTTTTTTTAATTTAACCTCAAAATACAATAAGATTTATAAAAATTATCAAGATATTAAGATAATTTGAAATATTTGGAACTATTGTATGATTAATTCTGGACATTAGACTATCTTTTAAAAACTATATTTACAACACATTCAAACAAATAATTATGCTTAAATTTATAAATATATGTTGTTAAAAAAAAACTATTTTCTATTTGTGATTTTCTTGCTCAATGCGTTGATTTTATTCAATTGTAAAGCCCAAGAATTACCTTCGATTTTGACCCAAAAAAGCACTAATGATGATAAATATTTGCCAGACTTTAGTTATGCTGGATATAAAAATGGGGCGCAAAATATACCAACCAAGAAAGGCGTCGTTATTTTAGCAATGGATTTTGGTGTTATTGCCGACGATGGTTTAGATGACACCAAAGCCTTAAAAGAAGCAATCTCTAAAGCCAGCAAAGTAGAAGGAAAAGTAACTTTACAGTTGCCAAAAGGGCGGCTTATTTTAAGTGATATTCTATACATAGAACGCAGCAATTTTGTGTTAAAAGGTACTGGAACTGGCAATAGCGGAACAGAAATTTATTTTCCAAGACCACTCATGTATGCTAAAAATCCTGAGAGTCTAAAGGAGCTAAGAGAATATCTTCTAGAATTTGATAAACGTCAACGGGAAAAAGAAAATAATATCGATTTGCCGTTTTCACAATATGCTTGGTCTGGCGGGTTCATTTGGACGAGAGTACCTGGCGTTAGAGTGAAATCTTATCTTCAAAAATATGAGAAACCATATAATGTCCTCGCTAAGGTGTCTAGCGGAAAACGAGGCGAGTTGAGTTTAGAAATTTCTAAAAAACACAGTTTGAGAGTTGGTGATGTTGTAGAATTACAATTATTTAATAAAGATGGAGAAAAGGGTCATATCATTGATGATCTCTATAAAAAGCAAGATCTTAAAATCGGATCTCATCATTGGAAATTTCCTGATTTGCCTCTGGTAAAACAGCAAGTTAAAATTGTTTCTATTTCCAGAAATAAAGTAACAATTGATAGCCCGCTAATTATAGATATTCAACCAAATTATCAATCGCAATTGGTAGAATGGAAGCACCTAGAAGAAGTTGGTATTCAAGACATGCGATTAACATTTCCGAAATACCCTAGAGTTGCGCATCATGTTGAACCCGGTTTTAATGGAATTTATTTGACAAGATTATATGATAGTTGGGTCAAGAATATTGTGATTGACAATGCGGATAGCGGTGTTTTAAGCGAAGAAATTGCAAATGTGACCATTAAAAATGTGACGACAAAAGGTGAAAACTTTGCACATTATACAGTTGCAATGTCTGGTACTTACAATGTGTTGGCAGAAGGAATCAAAGTTTACAACAGAGCAATGCACCCACTTAGTTTTAATACACTAGCAACTAAAAGCGTCTATCTGGATTGTGAGATTTTTGTTGACCCTATTTTAGATCAACATTCTGGTGCTAATCATCAAAATTTATTTGATAATATCACAGTGCATATCGATCCAAAAGGTGAAAATAGCTATCCTTTATTTGCGGGAGGAGGAGCTGGTTATTGGAAACCTTCTCATGGTGCGTACAGTACATTTTGGAATATTGAGGTTCATCTTTTGAGTGGTTTAGACGCTGACAAAAACTTTCTATTAAACGGAATGAATGATGGCCCTTTTGCTAGAGTGATTGGCGTACATGGAAATTTTGATGTTGATATTGAGTATGAGCCGAAATCTATAATCGATTTTACAAATAAAAATTTAGATAAAGCACCTTCACTATACGAATTCCAATTGAAAAAACGATTAAGCAACAATTAATCCTGATGTCAAAAATGTCCCTAGGATCATGGTTTATATGGTTTGGAGTACAAAATACAGACTCGGTACTTCAGATATTTAGTGTAACTTTAAGTTAAAATCAAATAATATGTTTAGACCTCTTTTAGTTTTATGTATTCTAGTTTCTTTTTCTTGTGAAGAAAAAACCAAAAATAGTGTTGATCCAGCTGTTTTATTATCGAATCGCTACAACAAAATATTGACCTATAATGTTGATTCTGTAGCTTTTCCGAGAAGCTTTTCCCATAAAGAAAATAAAATAAAAAAGGTGTCTTCAAAAGATTGGACAAGTGGCTTTTTTGCTGGAAATCTTTGGCAACTTTATCAGCTAACTGGAGAAAATCCCTATAAAGAAAAAGCAAAACTATGGACCGCATTTATTGAAAAAGAAAAATTCAATGACCGTACGCACGATATGGGATTTAAAGTGTTTTGCAGCTTTGGCAATGGTTTGAAAGTCGAAAAGAATGAAGACTATAAAGACATTATTATAAAAAGTGCGCAAACTTTAGCCTCACGGTTTAATGAAAATATAGGTTGCATACGTTCTTGGGATTTTAATAAAAAAGAATGGCAGTTTCCTGTTATCATAGATAATATGATGAATTTGGAATTGCTTTTCGAAGCGACAAAACTTTCTAAAGACAGTACTTTTCATAAAATTGCGGTATCTCATGCCAACACAACGTTAAAAAATCATTTTAGACTAGATAATAGTACATATCACGTGGTTGATTATGACACGCTTACCTATAAAGTCAGAATGAAAGTAACACATCAAGGTATTCATGACGATTCTTTTTGGGCTAGAGGACAAGGGTGGGCAATTTATGGCTACACGATGGCTTACCGATACACAAAAAATCCAGTATATCTAAAACAAGCTGAAGCAACCGCTCATTTTTTTATAAACCATCCAACACTTAGAGAAGACGGAATTGCTTATTGGGACTTTGCAGACCCTAAAATTCCAAATGCACCAAGAGACGTTTCGGCATCTACGGTAGTGTCTTCTGCTTTGGTAGAACTCTATCAATATACAAATAATAAAGCGTATTTGGATTATAGTAAAAAGGTTGTAAACACTTTGAAATCTGAAGCATATATTTTGCCATTAGATTTTAATGCGCCTTTTATTTTGGACCACAGCACAGGTAATTGGCCAAAAAAGGATGAAGTAGACGAACCTATTTCTTATGGAGATTACTATTTTTTAGAAACATTATTACGCCTCAAATCACTTAACAACAATTAAATCACAAATTAATGATGCATCATTTCTCGTTTAAACCAGTATTAATCCATTTACTATTGTTCATCAGCTTTAGTTGTTTAGACAATTTGATTTCTAAAGCTCAAGAGCGTACAAAAACTAATATTAATGCGCAATGGCGCTATTTAGAAAATGACACCAATAGCATAAATGATGCATTGAAAAACAGTAACTGGCAATCTATCGATTTGCCCCATTCGTGGAATGCATTGGACGCAACAGACGCAGATCCTGGTTATAGAAGAAGTGCAAGTTGGTACAAAAAAACACTGGACATTGCAAATATCAAATCAAATACGCTCTATCAATTATATTTCGAAGGTGTAAATATTGTAAGCGAAGTCTATGTAAATGGAGAAAAAGTCGGTGGACATATTGGCGGTTATATTGGTTTTACAATAGATATTTCGAATGTTGTTAAAAGCGGAGAAAACACCATTTTGGTTAGAGCAGATAACAGTTATGATCCAGAAGTAATACCATCTCAAAAAAGTGATTTTTTCATTTTTGGTGGTATAACACGAGATGTTTGGTTGCAGGTTAAACCAAAAACACATTTGGCAAATTTGAAATACACAACGCCCAAAGTGTCTAATAAAAATGCGACTTTAAAAGGAACAGTTTCCGTGATAAATGGCAACAACTCTTTAAAAATAAAAGTTGCTTTAAGAGGCGCTGATGGGAAAAAAGTTGTAGAAAAAAAGTTTTCGGTTAAAAATAATTTAGCAAAAATAGCCTTTAACAATATTTCGAATCCTAAATTATGGGATACAGAAAATCCTAATTTATATACCATTGAAGTTACTCTAATTGATAAAAACAATCATGAAAAAGATACAATTTCTGATAAAGTTGGTTTTAGATGGTTCGAGTTTAAAGATTATGGTGCTTTTTACCTTAATGGAAAACGCCTGTTATTAAGAGGTACGCATAGGCACGAAGAACACGCAGGCGTCGGAGCTGCGATGAGCAACGCACAACATCGTGCAGACATGGAACTCATTAAAGATATGGGAGCCAACTTTGTGCGCTTGGCACATTATCCCCAAGATCCAGAGATTTATAAAGCATGTGATGAGTTAGGCATATTGGTTTGGGACGAGTTGCCGTGGTGTCGTGGCGGCGTTGGTAATGAAACTTGGAAAAAGAATACCAAAAATATGTTGAGGGAAATTATTGCTCAAAATTACAATCATCCCAGCATTATAATTTGGTCTTTAGGAAACGAAATGTATTGGTTACCAGATTTTAAAGACGGTGGAAATAAAGAAAAGCTAAGCGAGTTTTTATCAGAAATTAATGATTTGGCCCATACATTAGACCCCACTAGAAAAACAGCTATTAGAAAGTATTACGAAGGCGCAGATATTGTAGATGTGTTTTCTCCTTCAATTTGGTCTGGGTGGTACTCTGGGAGTTACAAGAGCTATCAAAAAGCCATCGATTTGTACAAAAAAAAATATCCACATTTTATGCATGCTGAGTATGGCGGTTCTAGCCATTTGGGTCGTCACACAGAAACCCCCATTACTGGAGAGGGTAAAATACAAGCAGATGGATGGGAGGAAGCGATTGTGCAGACAGACGTTGCCAATATTGCTCAAATAGGGGATTGGAGTGAAAATTACATTGTCGATTTATTTGACTGGCATTTACGCATCAGTGAAACGGACCCTACTTTTGTTGGAAATATTCAATGGGCTTTCAAAGATTTTGGTACACCATTACGTCCAGAAAATGCGATTCCTTATATGAACCAAAAAGGGTTAGTCGATAGAGCCAATAATCCCAAAGATGCCTTTTATGTATTTAAAAGCTACTGGAATAAGAAAGATTATTTTACTTATATCGAATCCCATACTTGGACAGAACGTCAAGGTCCAAAGGATTTAGCGAGAAATATGAGCGTTTATAGTAACTGTCCTGAAGTAGAGCTATTTTTAAATGGAAAAAGTTTAGGATCTAAAACGAGAGATATAAAAGCGTTTCCAGCTGCGGGTCTAAATTGGAATTTAAATTTTATCGATGGAGAAAATAAGTTAGTTTCGGTAGGAAAAAAACAAAGATGGTAAAGAGTTTAAAGATGAATTAACCGTTAATTATAGGTTTACCAAAAATGGAAAAGCAAAAGGGCTTAAGCTAGATTATAAAATGCTGGACAATGGTAATTATCTCGTGACAGCAACGGCAATAGATAGCAAAGGATTAAGGTGCATTGATTACGAAAAGCGAGTTTATTTTCAATGCCTTTCTGGTGGCGAAACTATAAAAAGTCAGGGCACGCCTCATGGAAGTGAAATCATTGAAATGGCAAATGGCAAAGCATCCATTGAGGTGATAAGAGACTCTAAAAACAAACCTTTGGAAGTAATGGTGCTCAACCAAAGCTTTAAAGGCACCTATTTGACGATAGATTAATAATTCAAATCTCGACACACCATAAAATATAGCATCTCCTTTCATTTTTAGGGTGTAAGTAACTGGACTGATCCTCTTAAGTCAAATTTGCCATTTTATTTGCCCGCAAATTTTTTAATGTGGTGTTTAAAATTATTTTTGTATTGAGCAAAATAAACCGCAATTCATGAAAATTCTACATACTGCAGATTGGCATTTGGGGAAAAAACTTTTGAAATTTTCTCGAATTGACGAACAAAAAAAGGCGATGGATGAAATTTGCCAAAAAGCAAATAGCTCATCAGTTGATGTTGTGTTAATAGCAGGCGATGTTTTTGATACACCCAATCCGTCGATCGAGGCGACAGAACTTTTTTTCAAAACTGTCAAACGACTGTCTAATAATGGAAAACGGTGCGTTGTAGCAATTTCGGGTAATCATGATTCTCCGCAAAGGCTAGAGGTGCCAACTCCTTTGGCTACCGAGTGTGGCATTCTGTTATTTGGAACGGCTGATATTGATTTTGGGCAAAAAACATTCGGTGACAATTTCATGATTGCCAAGAGCGCACCAGGTTTTATCGAAATTACGCACGAGACTTGGGATGTTCCTTTGCGGCTTATTTTGACACCTTATGCCAACGAACAAACATTGAAAATGTATCTAGGAGAAGCGGATCGAGAAGGTCAATTATCTTCTATTTTAGGTGAAAAATGGCAAAATATTGCCGATCAATTCTGTGACCAGAATGGCATTAATATTTTGATGACGCATCTTTTTGTTATTCCGCAGAATGGCGCCGCAATAGAAAAGGAAGATGATAATGAAAAAACGATTTGCTTTGTTGGAGGGGCGCAGGAGATTCGGTCAAATATTTTTCCAAAACAGTTGGATTATGTGGCATTAGGGCATCTTCATCGCAGTCATCAAGTTGGCAGTCATCCAGTTTGGTATTCGGGAAGCCCGCTGGCTTATAGCATGAGCGAAAGGACACATCATAAGCAAATTTTGATTTTGTCGTTTGGTGACAAAAAAAAGATGACCATGCAACAGTTGGCACTCAATAGCGGCTTTCGACTTGAGCGGCAACATTTTGAATCAGAGATAGAGGCGCTGGATTGGCTCATATCAAATCAAAGCTGTTATGTCGAGTGTTCTCTTGATGCGGACGAGTATTTGACCGCTGCTACCATTCGCAATTTGCACGACGCCCATCCTCGTATTTTAGCGATAAAACCGATACTCAAAAATACGCTTTCTGATCCGACAACAAATAGCAAAGGCGCTATGTACGACAATATAGAAGAGGCTTTTGTTGATTTTTTTAAATCTAAAAACAACAATATTGCGCCGAATGATGACCTTGTTAATTTGTTTAGAGAAATCACTTCAAATTAAATTTATGCTACCAAAAATTTTGAAAATAAAAGGGCTTTACTCTTATCAACAAGAGCAAATTATTGATTTTGAACAACTGACTTCTTCTTCATTATTTGGTGTTTTTGGGAAAGTAGGATCGGGAAAAAGTACGATCCTCGAAGCCATCACATTGGTGCTTTACAAGACTATCGACCGCATTGCCATTACCCAAAATAGTCATCGCACGTTGGCGTATAATATCATGAACCTCGAATCAAACGAAACGGTCATTGTATTTGATTTTTCTGCGTTTCAAAAAAATTATCGTGCGATGATCAAGTATCGACGGAACAAAAAAGACCGTACCAATGTTAATTTAGATTACCACAATTTTTATGAATATGACGGGCAAAATTACGAACCGATGCCCAAAAATACTACAGCGGATCAGGTGCTTAAATTGAGTTATTCTAATTTTATGAAAACCACGATTGTCCCTCAAGGAAAATTTAAGGCTTTTATAGAACTGAGTGCCAAAGACCGTGTCGATATGATGAAAGCGCTTTTTCATCTGAATGATTATGATTTGAGCCATCGACTAAAAGAGCCCAAGCAGCAGGCAGCGCAAGAAGTCAATCAAACCAAAGGATTGCTTGCTGGGTTAGAGCAATTCTCCAGCCAACAGCTCAAAAGTGATCAGGAACAGCACAAGGTACTTCAGAAAAGTAATGAAATACTGTCCAAAGAAATCAGCCACTATCAAGCGACGAATACCGTATTGCTACAAATCGAAGAACTGAATAGCACGATTCGAGCCCTTGAAATAGAATTGAAAAAACTAAATAATGACAAAGAAAAATATGCTGATTATAGACAAAAAATCAATTTTTATGACAAAATACAGCAATATTTTTCTGAGCCGTTGGTGGAATATGAACAGACAAAATTGCGTCTAGACGGGTTAATCCAACAAGCCAAAGAATTGTCTTCCGAACATGACAAATACCAATCACAAGAAGCCGATTGCGTGCAAGATATCGAGGCTTTGGAAGATGCCTACAAAAACCAAGATGAGGATCGTCAGTTAATATCACAAATAAAAGAGATTAAGAAATTTAGAAAAATAGAAAACGATGTTTTAAAAGAAAAAGCGGCCCTTCTTTTGATTGAAAAAAGCTTGAAACAAAAGCTTGAAACAAAGGTGCAACTACAAAACACGCAACAAAAGCTACAAGATACGTATAGTCTTCAAAAAAGTAATTTGGTCGATATACAAAGGGTTTCAAAAATAAAGGTGCTGGAGTCTCAACTGGTCGACAAACGTCGGAACTACGCTGCTATCAAAAAAAAACATGATGAAATAGAAAGTGGAATTTCGGCGCTTTTAAAGGATCAAAAATGGTCAGAAACAACTGTTTTGGTTCAAATTAGTGAAGAAATAGAAACGGTGAATCGACAAATCGAAATAGTTGAAAAGGATGTTCAAAAGAGCCAAATCCAAGCCGAATTGGCGCGACTGTCGGTTAGCTTAACCGATGGACAGCCTTGTCCTCTGTGTGGTGCATTAGAGCATCAAAAATCTTTTCAATACACACAAAATCAAGATACTGAAGAACAACAAGCACAATTAGATTTGTTGAAAACCCAAAAAGAATACCTTATTGAAAAACAAAATCAATTGAGAGATTTTTTAGAGAAAAAAAAGTCAATCGTTGCCGAAAAAAACGAATCCAAAAGAGATGGACAACAGCATATTAAGGCGATAATGGATTATTTGGCATCGCTTAATTTTTCCCCGAACAAAAAATATCCAGATGCAGCGTTTATTACGCAGTGTATCACAGATATCGAACAACAACAACAAGATTATGAAAAAACGCGAGAAACGCTTGATGCAACGACAAACAAGGTCAATCAATTGTTTGAAACAATATCACAAGATGAAGAAAAATCTAATCAAATAAAGCAAAATATCAAGGTGTTGGAGTTTGGACAGAGTGATTTGCGGATTGAACCATCTGTTGTCGAAAAGTACAAAACACACAATACCAATGATTTGAAAACATTAGTGGATAGCAAAACCAAAACGTTGAACAATCTCATTTTTGAATACGAAAATTTGCAATCAACCAAACAAGAGTATGAAAAGAAAATCTATACAATAAGAGGAAAACAGGACCAAATCGAAGCCGACAAAATAAAAAACAGTGCGGAAGTGGATTCAATCAACAATCAACTGCAAAGTCTGTTAAAGACGTATGGATTTTCGGATCTTGATACGATCAAAAAGCAATTGCACAATAAAGAGCAGATTGAGGCACAAAAAAAGGCGCTTAAATTGTACGAAGACGATTTTAATAAGAAGCAATATGCTGTGAATCAACAAAAAAAAGCACTCGGAAAAATAGATAAACCAAAAGTGACTTTAGAGAAATGCCGACAAATTCTGGCTGAAAAGCAAGCCGTTTTCAATGAACAAAATGCGACATTAGGTGGTTTGCAAAAAGATATAGAAGTCGCTCAACAAAGATTAGAGCAAAAGAAAACGTTGACACAAAAACTGAAACTGTTAGAGGAACGACAGGCAAATATTGAGACATTGTCGACACTTTTTAGGGGAATGGGATTTGTTAGTTTTATTGCCGAGCGTTATTTTAAAAACATGGTGCAGATAGCCAATCATCGGTTTATGATTTTGACTAATAATCAACTGTCATTGGTCTTGCGTCAAAACGAGCTTTACATTGTTGATTTGGTAAATAGCGGAGAAGAGCGGTCAATCAAAACGCTATCTGGAGGACAGTCATTTCAAGCGGCGCTTTGCTTGGCACTGGCACTCAGCGATAGTACGCATCAAGGACAAGAAAAAGGGAAGGGCAAACAATTCTTTTTTCTAGATGAGGGATTTGGTTCATTGGATGAAGAAAGTCTTTATCTGGTCATCGAAACATTGCGTTCGCTCTCAAAAGAAAACCGAGTGGTGGGTGTCATTTCGCATGTTGACAATCTCAAAAAAGACATCGAAGTATTTGTCAATGTCAAAAATGATTCTCAAAAAGGAAGCTTGGTACAACATAGTTTTGGATAAAAATGTAAGAAATTATATTTCATCAAGTATTGTTTTTGAACTAGGTTTGCACTATATTATATGTTGAATGAAAAAGTTTCGTTTAATAGATAAAGAACAATACAAGAAATTTTGTATGTTACAAAGATTTTATTTGGAAAGAGAATCAGCATTAAGAGAGAATATCGGTTATGGACAATGATTATACCATAAGGGAATCGGGGAAATTTAAGTATATTGATGAAGGAGAAGGCGATTTGATCGTTTTGTTACATGGGCTGTTTGGTGCGCTTAGTAACTGGGGCGGGGTTATTAATTATTTTAAAAAGAATTATCGCGTGATTATCCCTCTTTTGCCCATATATGAGATGCCAAAAAAAGAAGCATCTGTAGAAGGTTCTGAGCCTTTTTGTGGATCAATTCATCCAAGATAGGTCGCTTGCTCAATTTCATGTTTGCGGTAATTCATTGGGCGGTCATATTGCTCTAAAATACACTTTAGAAAATCCAAAAAAATGTCAAAAGCATTATTTTGACAGGGAGTTCTGGTCTTTTTGAGAGCGGCATGGGCAATTCTTTTCCTAAAAGAGGGAAATTATGAGTATGTCCGAGAAAAAGTCGGATACACTTTTTATGACCCAAATGTTGCCAGCAAGGAATTTGTCGACGAAATATATAGCATCATTAATGATACCAACAAGTGCATTCGTATTATTTATATGGCAAAATCGGCACAAAGGCAAAATATGGCTCATGAAATCAAAAAAATTGATAAGCCAACTTGTCTGATATGGGGTCTTAATGATACGATTACACCGCCAAAAGTGGCGCATGACTTTCATCGTTTGCTCCCAAACTCTCAACTTAATTTTATTGATAAATGCTGCCACGCAGCCATGATGGAACGGCCACAAGAGTTTAATCGTATTTTAGAAAATTTTTTGGATACGTTTAATCTCCCAGTTTATCAACAAAAACAACGCCGTCATGACCGCTAGAGAGTTTATCAACCAGATTATCCCATCTTTAGACCCGTCAGAGACGTGCGAAACACGCCATTTCTATAATGGAATTGTTGAGCATCAATGCCTTGCCTGTTGTAGATGAAGACACGTTTTTAGGTATTTTGGAAAAAAAAAGACATCGAGGCGATTGAGCATATAACAACGCCAATTTCTTATTTGACCCTAACTGGACAAAGAAGTATCGTGGGTGAAAACCAGCACTTTTATGATATTTTGCGAATTTCTGATGATCAATCGTCCGACCTTATAGCGGTAGAAAATGACCAAGATCATTATTTGGGTGTTGTGGCGCTCAATGACACTATCAAAGCATTTACCTCGGTCTTTTTCGGTGCAAAATACGGGGAGTATCCTGACGTTGTCTATGCCGATGATCGATTATTCTCTCGAAGAAATCGCCCGGCTAGTAGAAGCCGAAAATGTGAAAATATTGTCCTAGTTGGCTAAGTGTTGATAATAGAAACAAGCATCTGATCCATGTGACGCTCAAGTTTAATGTCAAAGATATCTCGCGTATAGAGGCTGTTTTGGAGCGTTTTGGATACAATATTGTGTCACAATACCAAGCGTCGGCATCTCAAAAAAAAGCCAAAGAGAATTTAGATCTCCTTATGAAATTTATTGAAATTTAAATGAAAATTGCTCTTCACGGAAAAAAATTCAAGAAGACGCAATTACCTTATGTTTTAGAGGTTTTTTCGATTCTTGACAATTATGGTGTTGCCATTTTGGTAAGTGATGTGCTTCAAAATCAAATTGAACAGCAAAATTTATTGGACAATGTTCAATTTGATGTTTTTTACCCATGATAATTTGCCCAAAGACGTTGACTTGTTGGTTGCGTTGGGTGGCGACGGTACGCTGTTGAACGCAGTTATGTACAATAAGGAAAAAGAAATTCCGATGATTGGCATTAATTTGGGACGGCTGGGTTTTTTGAACTCGGTTAGAAAAGATAAAATAGCAGACTCTTTTGAGCACTTTTTCAAGGGTCAATTTGATTTAGATTGTCGCTCTGTCCTTCAAATCGAAAATAGTGGTGGTTTGTTTGGGAGTCACCCGTTTGCTTTAAATGAGTTTGCCTTACTCAAGCGAGACACTTCGTCGATGATTGTTGTACACGCATATCTCAATGATATGTTTCTTAATTCGTTTTGGTCAGATGGGCTTATCACATCCACTCCGACGGGGAGTACGGGGTACTCGTTGAGTTGTGGCGGACCGTTAATTTTGCCTAATTCGGGGAATTTTTACCATCACACCAGTCAGTCCACATAATTTGAATGTGAGACCCCTTGTTGTGCCAGACGATGTCGAGTTGAGATTTGAGGTTGAAAGTAGAGCAAAGCACTTTTTGACATCTTTGGACACTAGGAGTTATACGGTACCGTCAAAACAAATCTTTTTTGATCAAAAAAGCGCCATTTTCGGTTCGTTTGGTTAGAACGGGCAGTTATAGTTATATCGACACACTCAGAGAAAAGCTGTTTTGGGGAATGGATACCCGAAATTAAAAAAATGCGTTGGTATGGGAAATTTTGGGAGTAATTTTATGGCTTTTCAAAAGCCTTTGGGATGAGAAACCCCTTTGAAATATCACTTTGTTAATTTGTTATGTCATTTCATATAAACATAGTATATTTGTAAGTAGTGTTGAGATTAGACGGGTATGAGTATTTTACTTTTTTGGGGTGTGTTTTTTTTAAAACGAGAGGTTGTTTTTGATTAAAGATAATTATTGTAATATATAATAGGATGATAGGGAAAATAGTATATTCTTATAAAATTTTTAGAAGAGGTAGGAGAAGGACAATTGTCAAGAATCTATCTAGCGGAAAACAATCTCGGAATAAAAGTATCAATTCGTGTGTTAAAAGACGAATTTTTTTCAAAATGAGACCATCAGGTCATATTTTGTTAAACAAGCCAAAAAAATTGCCTCTTTGCAACATTCGAGTATTTGTGAAGTCATTACACTGGATCAAAATGATGATTATATAGCCGTTGTAATGGATTATGTGGCAGGTGATAATTTGGCAACTATTGTCAAAAAAAAATGGACCAATGTCCGAAAATCAAGTTTGGGATTGGATAAAAAAAAACCATCCCTATTTTTGAATTTATTCATAGACATCATGCTTATCATGTGCATGTGACGCCAGCTAGCTTCTTTTTGACAGCAGATGGGGCCATCAAGCTAATGGACTTTTTCACGATGATTTCTGATGGGAATCTGCTTGCTGATCATGTTAAATTTGAGAAAGAAGATTTGGTCTATACAAGCCCAGAATGTCTCAAAAATCCACAAGAAATAAGTTGTAAATCTGACATTTATTCACTTGGGGGCAACGTTGTTCACTTTATTGACGGGAGAACCACCCTATGATACGAGCCTGTCCGAAGAAGCACTAAAACAAAAAATTATCAATGAGCCTTTTCCTTCTTTATCGGGTGTTTCGCAGGAGCTTGCCGATATTATTGCCAAAATGACCGAAAAGGATCATACCAAACGTGACATAAAACTAAAAGATATTAAAAAACCAAAAAAAGAAACAGGAATGGAAAATATTGATAGTAGAGATGGAGATATTGCTTTTCTTGAGTTGATGAAAATTGATGAGAAAGATGAGCGCGTGACATGGAAAGATAATCGTATTACAAAACTTAACCTTGTTAGAAGTGAGTTGAATGGTGTTCTTCCAGAAATTGGAAATTTGAAAAAACTTGAGGTATTGTATTTAGGCGAAAATGGCTTGTCGAGCATTCCTCCAGAAATTGGGAATTTGTCTAGCCTGATCTCTCTTGATTTGTCTTTCAATGATCTTCTTTCGGTCCCCAAAGAGTTGGGGACAACTTAAGCAGCTCACGTCTTTGGAGATGCATAATAACAAACTGTCTTCTATTCCCAAAGAATTTGGCTTCCTAAAGAATTTGTCATTTTTGTATTTGTCTAGTAACAAATTGACCTCTATCCCCAATGAATTGGGCTATTTAGAAAATTTGGAAACATTAAATCTAGACTCTAACAAACTGGTGATTATTCCCAAAAGTTTGGGTGAGCTTAGCAATTTA